>CAUYQG010117646.1:0-49941 GCA_963574415.1 Tarsius wallacei
CCCCCCCCCCCCCCCCCCCCCCCCCCCCCCCCCCCCCCCCCCCCGGGCGGCAGAGACAGAGAGCTCATATCGATTCTTCTTTTTATAAGGGCATTAATCAGTCTTGGGCTTCCACCCTGATTACCTATCTAACCCTAATGACTTCCCAAACGTCCCACTTCCAAATCCCATGACATTAAGAAGTAGAGCTTCATTGTGTGAGTTTTTGGAGGAATATTAACATTTAGTCCTTAACAGTGCTGTTAGTACTTAGAATACTTTTAGTACTAAGGCAAGCAGGGCCAGTGCAGAGACGCCACCCCGTGGAGAGGCCACACATGGTCTGTCTCCAGTGGTGGTGGGGTGAAGGGTTCAGCAAAGGCACTCCCATGGCTTCTGTGGCCAGGCATTTGGGTGAAACCATATTTGCTTCTCCTCATCCATAAAGCAAGGTGTTGCCCCTAGCCTGACATGCCCCCCCTTAGTCATTTGTGTCTCACAAGCATGATTTTTGCTTTATCTGCATATCATTCATATTATTACTTTTTAATAGCTTTAAAGTTAGGGGAAAAGCATAGATGTGGAATGCCAAAATAAAAGTGGTTAATCTAAGAAATTAGGAGTTTGGATGATTATTTTTATTCTGTTTCGTACTTGTGTTTTCCAGTCTAAACGAATCCATTTTTTTAAAAATTTCTGTTGGTTTCTCAGAGGCAAGCTTTTAAGAATATTTATTACATGAACCCAGAGACACCAGTAGCTAGTTAGCCCTTACTTTGTATGATTTTATTAACTAAAATTTACACTTGAATTAGGAAGTTTGTTTTGTGCTGAGGCATCTCCTAAATCCAGGCCCTCAGAGCTGTCACCATATGACTGTGTACTCATGTGGTTTTGGGAACCCTTCTCAAACACATGGGGAGTTCACATTTTTTCAGTTTGCATGGTTTCACTTAGAACGCCATATTAATAACCACTGTTTCTTTTGTAGTACTCTACAATCTGCATGGTGCTCTACATAGTGTTGCATTATTTTATACCTACGACAGCCTTGAGATATAAATACTGATTGGGTTATCACCACTTTAGAGGAGTCTAGTGATTTTTCCTTGGGTCACTTCCAGAGGGGAAGTGATCTGCAAATGAAATGCTTTTCATGGTGATTTCCTGACTGTCAGCATCACCGAGAAACTTCACATCAATCTACCTACTCTACAGTAGATGAAGTCTGAGGACAGGACTGTCCTTAGTCAGCCTGGAATATGTCCAGGGCTTCAGGAGAGCCACTCTCCTGCTGTGCTATGATGATCAATAATAAAAAAGACATATCCCTTCTATTATGGAAAAAAACTGACCTTAGGAATCAACTTGTCATTTCAAAAGTTAGTAAGTTAGTATCTTTATTTTTACATCCTTCAATCATTTCATTGATGTTTATTGACAGTTATTTAATTAACAATTGGGAGTAGAACAGCAGTCTGATTGCTATTCCAGCATATGCTAAGTGCTATGAGAAATTTATGAAAATTATAGCACAGTCCTTATAGAAATAGAGATTCCTATTCATTTAGACATTTTGAAATGTGAAAACCTAGATTGTTACTTTATTTTAAAAGTACTCAACATCAATAAAATGGGGAACTTATCTGAATATTTACAAGTGTTTGCATAACATGAATAGGTGTTTTTCAAGGTTTCACTCTCTACTAAGAACACAAGATCTGGGTTAAAATTGATGATTTCTCCTTCTAAGGTCAGTGTCTCCCAGTGACCAGAATCTGGTTGTCTGTGGTGGAAACCAACGCGAATCAGCTTTGGTAGAGTAGGGAGAAGAGTACAGATGAGAATGAACATGTTTAGGCACTAACCAGACAGTCCCTTCCTTCTGGAAAGGAGGGGCCATATCCCATATCCAGGATCCTGTAGAAGATGGTTTGCAGCTCTTGGAGAAAGTGGTTGAGAAGGGCATAATCTTTAGTCTTGGTACTGTGGTAGAAGCTTATTTTCCTAGGACTCACTAAATCCTGAGCTTTTCCACTAATTGGCTTTGGACTGTGTTGCTTTGCCATCTAATTTCTCTGAACCTTAATTTTCTCCCTAATAAAATGAGGAGGTTGGGTGAAATGATCTTCGTGTTTTCTTTGAACACTTCCATGACTTGGTTTCCATCAACTTCACACAAGAAGTCCTGGATAAACATGTACACTTGTATGCACACATGTGTACACGGGTACAGAACTTATTTTCTTATCTGTTCTTATTTTGTCCTTTCCAGCAATCTTGCCTTCAGTTTTTAAAAGTACCAACAAGGGATCTCTCATGTATAGAGGATGTGAAGATGACTACCTCAATGTTCTGAGATGGTTTATCTCTGGGATGCAGAGGAGGCTATTTGGTGACTATGTCTGATGTTGGACATATCCAAATGAGAAGGCTCAGCTACAGACAGCTGCTCATGTGGGAGTACTGTGGCGGGAATGCCACAGGGGGCTGGGGCTCTCTCCCCAGTGCCAGCTGTGAATGCTTCATGTTCAGGCTGGAACTCGGTGAGCTGGAACTGACTTTTATTTCTGCCTTCCCAGATGCTGTGAGAAACATCAGGAGTGTTTATTAGTCATAGGCACAAGGGCCCTGGCAGGTCAGCCAGAAGTCAAAACCTAAGGGAGAGGACATAGGTAGGGCCTGCATGGAACACTGGACCCAAGCATTAATTAGAAACATTGGTGCCCTTGACAGAGCCAGCTTGTATAAGCTGTTGGGGCCAGTGTTCACTTCATAAAGATGTTTTATGTGGTATTCCTGGCAAAAGCTGGACACTTTAAAAGAAAAATAAGAGGAACATTATTGGTAGCTGCGGGGGGGGGGGGGCTCCATTTTATGCTGCTATAATAGAATGCCACAGAATAGGTAATTTATACAGAAAAGATATTTATTTGGCTAAGGTTCTGGAGGCTGGGAAGTCCAAGAGCATGGTGTTGACGTCTGGCAAAAACTTCCTTGCTGCATCATAGCATGGCGTAAAGCATCATGTGGTAAGGAAACAAGCATGAGACAGAGAGGAAAAGGGAGCCACACTCCCCAGTAACTAACCCACACCTCTAATGACCAATGCACTGCCTTGATAATGGCATTAGTCTATCCATGGGATCAAAATCCTCATGGCCTAATCACCTTTTAAAGGTCCTACCTCTTAATATTATCACAATAGTAACTGAATTTCAACATGAGTTTTGGAGGGAACATTCAAACCACAGCAGGGGGCAAAAAATACTGTCTTCTCTGCCAGTCAGCTGTCTAATTACCCTTTCTTCCCTCTAAAAATGTGAGGATGAGGATTGTCAGAACACTGTAGCTTCTGCCTTCATAGATTTTCTGATGGGGGTTGGTTAACTGAGTACCAGTTTACTAGTATGTAAAGTGGAGACAATAGTACCTCCTTGACTCCAGAAGCTGTTTAAATCAAACAGAGAACGGGCTTTGGAAACTGTAAAGCACTATGCAGATGCAAGGACATCTTTATTCTAATGACCAGGACAGAAAACCAGGACAACAGTGTAGACAGAAGTGAGGATAGCAATTCCCAACTGGTAGAGTGTAATCTCAGGGGATATTGGCAATGTCTGGAGATATTTTTGGTTGTCATTTTTGGTTGGTTGTAAGGCATGGGGGAAGTATTACAATTGTAGAATCCAGGGATGCTACCCAACATTCTACAATGCATTGGACAGTGCCCTCCTCCTCCAAACAACAAAGAATTATCTAGCCCAAATGTAGTGATGAGGTGGAGAAATCCTTGGTTAGAAGCATGCTGGTATCATGCAGGTGAGGCTCCCCCCAGATTCATTTTTGGCCTAAGCTTACTGATTCCAAGGAAACCCAAGAGAGCAGTGCCACAGCTCATAATGACAGGTCAGGGAAAGGAAGAAACTAGGCTCATGGCGATGAAGCAATGGAGAACTTACTAGAGTATTCTAGTTATGAATCATCACTGTTCTTGATGCTGGAAGCTACAGGTCACAGTTCTTCCTTCCTGGTGGCTCCTTGCGAGGTGCTGCCAGTAAGCAGCACTGGAGAGGGGCTTGAGGAGGAAAGCATCCCTTCATTCCAGGTCCATTCACCCATGCTCCCTGCTCTGTCTGCACCATCCTGGCATTGCACTGGCCATGCCAGTGTGTTCCAGGAGCAGTAGTCATGTCCCGTTTGCAGTTTTCTCAGCACCTACAAATTACAGCCTCCGCATCCTCTGAGAGACAGCTCAATGGCAGGTGGCGACCCCTTCTCAGAGGTCAGAGTTGCCATCCATGGTGTCCTCCTCCAACCTCTGAGTCTCAATAGTTCCAGCCTCTTCCTTTGTGCCCCCAGCCCAAGCTGCTGCCTCCAGTTTCCACCTCCTTGATGCTCTAGTCTATGTTTCTTTCCAGTTCTTCTGTATAACCAATGGTTCTTTATAGCAAACTCTCTCATACACTGACTGGGGTGGTTCCTGGCTCCTGGTTGGACCCTGGTTGATACAGGAATGAAGCACAGCCACCTTGACACAGTGAGGAGGACTCTAAAAGATTCATGTCCCTCCTTACTCCAAATGGAGTCGAGAAGAGCTTCCTCCATGGTGGCTTCCTCAGTGGGAGGGTGTGAGAGATTTGATCATTTCCTCCTACCTTTGCAAAGGACGTCAAGGTCACCTTTCATGGTGACAATGCATTTCACCTCATCAGAACAGACTAGTGGGATTGAGGTATGTGGACAAGGAAGTAAGAGGCTTGTGGGTACTTGAGTTGCAGAGTGACTTTCCTTGGCCTTTCTGTCCCATTGGACAGTAATCCCATGTTGACTTTGCCAAAACAGCAAGACAGGAACACCCAGGGCTACTTTCCAAGGGAAATGTTCATCTCCCCCATGCTCATCAGTAACTGTTGTGTCTTCTCTCTAGAAGTCAGATATTCTGGAGAGCAATTTCATGTAGAACATGAAGGGTTCTCTCCAACAAATGGTTTTTAAAAACAAAATGCATCTGCAGTAGAGAAGCATCCATTTGTCAGATCTGTGAAGATAATAAGAAGTGCCCCAGCTTGGAAACACAGATCATTTGGTTTGTGGGAAGAACTATGAGATACCTATCTTTCTTTTCAAAGAAGTAAATATTTTAAACAATATACTGCTTGTGTATATCCCTCTGTTCCAGCTGGAAGCAGTAATTGCAAAACAATTCATGAACAGCAACTGGGGTGTGGTGAGGATGTGAAAAAAAAGCCACATTTTTCCGCTGTTGGGCAGTAAATGTCCACGAGTCATCCCTTTCCAGCAAGAAGAAAGAAGAAACTATGTACTTGAGGAATGTGGACATGCAAGGATGTCATCTCTCAAAGCCCAGAGGGCTGGAGAGGGAAAGCTGTGGCTCCAGATGTGTCACCCCCCCCACCTCAACTCCCTGTTGGGTTGTGACAGGCAGATAGATGTCCATCAGGGACAATAACATTGAGGGTCCCAGGCTAAAAGGACAAGAGGCCACCTCAGGGTGTAGAACTTGGAGACTGGCATTTCTTCCTTCTCCCCACCCATAACTCCCTCATCCCACAGAGAAATCTTGGATTCCCAAGGGGTGAGGAACCTTCTGCTGAGCCATCTGGCAGCTCCCAGACAACCCACATCCAGCCAGTAGACATACCTGTTCGGTGTGTGCCTCCTATAGGCACACAAGTGTCCCACAGTAGCTCTCTGACTGAGCCCGTGGCCAGTCCCTCTGGGTGTTCCAGAGAGAGAGAAAGAGAATCATGTTTGTGTATGTGCGTGTGCATGTGTGGCCACATGCCCATTTGTGTTATAGACAGACAGCTCTGTCAAAATACTAGGCTATTTTTTTCCCATATGATTTCTCTGTTTCTAGAAGCTCTGTTCCTCGAGTTCTCTGGGAATCCCCAAATATAGTCACCTGTGTGCACCCACATCACCACTTCCAATTGGAGGCTCCTCTTATGGCTTTCTCAAACATTGCTTGGGGGAAAAGCACCCCTCTTTCCCACCTCTCTGAGCAGAAGCCTGAGGCCCAATGAAAAATCTCTACCCTCCTCATATCACTTGTGCTGCCATAAGGTTGTCCGGAGGCCAGGGAAGTTCAGCTGGGGGCAGAATGGGGGGCAAGGAGTGACCAGGAATGGATCTCCATACTTTCGCTTCTATCTGGGCCAACCTCTGCCCAAGGCTAATGATAAAACAACTATATGCTTCCCTGGTGATACAGCTAATCTGAAGGCCCCCAGAGCCACCATGCCCAACCCCTGCAGGGGTAAGGCTACTACCCCTGTCAGGCTGGACAGTGTTGTGGACTAAATGTTTGACTCCTCCCAAAATTCGTCTGCTGCAACCTAACCCTCAGTGCGATGGTGTGAGAAGGTGAGGCCTTTGGGAGGTGATTAAGCCATGGACTAGTGCCAAATAGGACTGGTGCCCTTATAAAGGGACCCTGGAGTCCTATCTCATACCTTTCTACCATGTAAGGGCCCAGCAAGAAGATGACCGTCTAAAAAACAGGAAGGGCCCTCGCCAGACTCCACATCTGCCATTGTTTTGGTCTAGGACTTCCCAGCTCTGGAACTGTGAGAAGTCACCATTTGTTGTTTAAGCCACTGGTCTGTGGAATTTTATTATGGCAGCGCTAGTGGACTAAGAGTGAGAGCTATTAGCCTGAGCTGGTGAGGCTAAGAGAGCAGAGTCTCCAAGAGTCCTGGGCTTGGAGGCCAGGCTGTGCTCCCGCCCATTCCAGACCACTTGGCACTCACCAGTAGGATGGTTTCTGCCAACCTTGTGGCTCATTTGGCAGTGACCGTGAAGTCTGTGAAGTCTGTTGCTCAGACATCTGTTCCAGTTCCAGCCTTCTCCCACCTAGGACCGAGACTGGTGTGTGGTGGGTTCATGGGTTCTGCACTTGCCCCCCCGCTAAGGGCATAGTCTGAGACTGCTCTAAACAGAAGCACACTGCATCCTGTCTCTTCACTCCAGTCTATTTTAGGCTCCAAACCCTGACGTATCCCATCCCATGGCCTCTGTATCAACATAGGCGCCTGGAATGGGTTAACAGAGAGATAGGCAGAAACACACCTTAGTCTGTGGTCCCAATGACACTGCTGGGTAGGGTGTGTGAGAGGAATGTGCTGATTCCTTACGAGAGTGAAGAGTAAGGCAGAAATGTGCACATGTGGTGGTATGTCCTCCTGGGCTCAATCTTCCACTTTCAATGGCAGTTTAATGCTTATAAGTTATTCAAAGCAATTTTATAGAATTAATTTTACTTTACTTCTTAAATATAGCTTAATAGATTGGGTTCAGTCATATGTTGCTTAATGATGGAGATACGTTCTGAGAAATGTGATAGGCAAATTTGTCATTGTGTGAACATCCTACAGTGACTGACACAAACCCAGATGGCGTAGCCTACCACACATGGCCTATTGCTCCTGTGCTACACACCTGTATAGCATGTGACTGTTGAATACTGCAGGCAATTGGCACACAATGGTAAGTATCTAAACATAGAAAATGTACAGTAAAAATGCAGTATTATAATCTTATGGGACCACCATCACATATGCAGTTCACAGCCTTCCACAACATTGTTGTGAGATACATAACTGTATTATAATTCTTAATTGGACATATAAGTAAACTGAGGCATAAAGTGACTCATTCAGAGACTCTTAAATATTGATTGACTAGAAGTAGACGTGGCATTAGAGTTAACTCAGCCCTGGGCTCTTTCCACTGTTACATTTTCTGCTCTTCTAGGTTATATATGTTTTTTGAATTTTATATTATGGTGAAATAGAACAGAATTGTCTTTGTATTGGTAGTCCAAGAATCCATGGGTTCTGCACTTGCCCCCCGCTAAGGCCACAGTCTGAGACTGCTCTAAATAGAAGCACACTGCATACTGTCTCTTCACCTCAGTTTCTTTTAGGCTCCAAACCCTCACATATCCCATGCCATGGCCTCTGGATCAACACAGGCACTTGGAATGGGTTAATAGACAAATAGGCAGTAACACATCTTGGTGCTGTGGCCCCAATGACACTGCTGGATGGAGTATGTGTGAGGTATGTGCTGATTCCTTACGAGAGTAAGGCAGAAATGTGCAATCTTGTATGCTTAGTTGATGTGCATATAGGATCCTTTTTGTAAGAGGATGTATAGCTTTCATAAAGTTTTTTGTTTTTTTGAGTTGGAGTCTCACTCTATTGCCCAGGCTGGGGTGCAGTGGCACACTGACAGCCACCGAGCCTCAACCTGCTAGGCTCAGGCGACACTTCTGCCTCAGCCTTCCAAGTAGCTGGAACTACAGGTGTGCACCACCATGTCTGACTAATTTTTTAATTTTATTTACGGTAGAGATGAAGTCTCATCATGTTGCCCAGGCTGGTCTCAAACCTGTGGGCTCAGGCAGTCCTCTTACCTTCGCCTCCCAAAGTGCTGGGATTACAGTCATGAGCCACTGTGCCCGGCTGCTTTCATGAAGGTTCCCAAAGTGTTGGTGTAACCAAAAAGGTTAAAACCACTGATGGATTGTGATGTATTATGATAGGTCTAGAGTGACTTCTGTGTGGATCGTAAATAGGGATGTCTTCCTGATTGTCGGCAGCCAGAGCCCAGAGAAGGTGGCTGCTGGGGAGAGGTGTGAATAATCATCTTGTTCCTCAGTCAAGAAAACTGGAGCAGTCAGCTTCCTGAGACAGCAACACACATGTTGATGGCTCCCAAGTGCAGACCCATGCAAGCTTAGGGCCTTAGAGCAAGGAGGTCCTTGAAGGACATCTAACCTGGATACATACCACAGCTGGAGTCCAGCCTCCAGTGGGATTCTGGCCTCAGTGTTTTTTTTTTAAAACTTCCTAGTGATTCTCATGTACCAGAGTTGAGAAACACTGATCTTCTAAACTAGTTGTTTTCAATCTTGGTGGAGCACTGAAATTACTTGGGGAGCCTTAGGCACTCCTCTTGCCTGAGTCCCACCCTCAGGTCTTCTGATTTAATTTGTCAGGGATGTTCCGGGCTTCGGAATTGTAAAAGTGACCCCAGGTGATTCTCATGGGCACCCAGGTTTAAGAACCACTGTAAAAATCTAACCCAATGCTTTCTGCTACAAAGAAAACCAAGCTAAACAGAAGTAGTCCAAGGTCATAGAGCTAAGCAGAGCTCAGCTTGAATCCAGCGCTCAACTCTAGGCTTGGACTCTCTCTTTGGGTCACCTAGTAAAGGTGAGTTAATGTAGGCAGTTCAGGGCATCTCTGAGAAAGGGGGATCCCAAGGGGCAGGACTTGCCTCTCTCTTTGACTAGAGAAGATATCTATTTTTCCAGTTCTAATACCTCTGGGGTTTTCTTGTCAGTCTGAAACACAAGTAGTGTATACCTAATGATAATCACCCACACTTACTCAGCATTTCCTACCTGCCAGGCCCTGTCTGCAATACTTTATTGCTCCTAGTTATCTTAGATGAGAGATGAGGAAAGAGAAGCCCCCAGCCAATTAACATGCCCAACTTCCCAAAGCTAGTGTGTATCTAAGCCAGGCTTTCAATCCAGAACCCATCTTCTTGAATACCACACCTTGACTCAGGAGTCTATTCTAGACTGGAGGTAAGAGGTGGCCTGAATGACATTCATGTTTGAATAAGCTTTTGTTTTTAAGCAATTGAGGGAAGGGAACTTGGTGAGTGACTAATTTTTATAAATGTGAAACGGTAGGGGTTAAGAGACACATGTACTACAAAGTGAGGGCTGTCATTCTTTCTTCTGACTTAGAACTGGAAACCTGCAGAGAATTTCTTTGTCTTCTCTGTTTCCTGGAATTTCATCCTGTCCAGGAGCTAAAGGGTCTAGATCTATCTCAAGGCTCTGAGGACCCAGGTGAAAGTATAAATTTTGCTGGGCTCGGTGGCTCAGCCTGTAATCCTGCGCCTTGGGAGGCTGAGGTGAGTGGATTGCCTGAGTCCTCGGGTTCGAGACCCACCTGGGCAACTTGGTGAGACCTCATCGCTACAATAAATCAAAAAATTAGCCGGGCGTGGTAGCACATGCCTGCAGTTCCAGCTAATTGGAAGGCTGAGGTGGAAGGATCGCCAGAGTCCAGCAGGTCGAGGCTGCAGTGGCCAGGAGCGGTCACTGCACTCCAGTCTGGGCGACAGAGTGAGACTCCAACTCAAAAAAACAAAACAAAAAACCCCCTGTCTTTGACTTCACAAATTGACACTCCTGAAATAGAGTGAAATGCAGAAAAAGAAATGTGCTTGGGTTGCATTAATGAGCACCTACACAATGAGCAGCATAGTCCTGTTCTCTGGAGATGTCACTTTGCTTAGAAACTCAGGCCCACAAAGAGCAAATGGTCTGAGGAATTGCAGGTGAAATGCCTATGCCCTGCTAGCCACGCTGGACTGAAAAAATCCTCCTACTATAAGAACTTTCTATCTCGATGACAAAATTTTTAACATTTTTCTCTTCAAGTGGCATCAGCTAAGGTTTTGGTCCCTACAACCTCTGCTTGGAGAGCAGCCCTTTCCATAGATTTAGTTAGAAAAAGAGGAGAGAAATAGTTTTTAAACGTTGGAACAGGAGAGTGAGAGGGAGGATGACTTGATCTGTGCCTTCTCTGAGCCTGCTCACATTCCAAGTTTATGTGCTTCAACCGAGACATCTTTTGGGAAGAAAGTAATACTTGACTAAATTGTCCTCCTGACGTAAACCTATAATTTAAAAATTATATATATTTAGAGAACAAGTCAAAACAGGAAACACATTCCCAATGTGGATAAAGATATTTGTGTATTAAAATACCTACTACTAGCATGGTAGACCTGTGTCCTTATGTTTAAGTAGAAAAACTCTGAAGAGTACAGAAAGAGAGAACAAAGAAGTCCGCTTATATCTGCACTTCTGCATGGGGCTGTGAAGCTGTCTCTGCTTGGCAGATAGTCTAGTTTCTCTTTGCTATCCTTCTTGGGAAAGGCTTGGAGGCTCATTGCTCTACATGTTGGCTTGCTGCAGGCCCAGAGCCTGAGCTCAGGCAGAAGACAGCAGAAAGAAATTTGTGTTTTCATGGAGAAACAAGGATGGGGGAGGAAAAAGTAATATAAAATTCGAGAGCTAGAGGGGAAGGAAAGAGTCAAAAGTGGAGAAAATGTAAACAAGATTGAAATCCTAGAAGCCTTTCAAGTAATGATCCTAAGTTGGTCCTTTCTGAATTGGTTCTGCATGTAGGTTAGGCCCCTCTGAAAGAGGCATCCAGGCATAAATCATTTACTGCACATATTCTGTGTTAATGACACTTGTTTAGATGCAAAGAAAAGAAAGAAGCAGCTTCATCTCTTAGAGAATGAATCTAGTTCGGGAGACCAGAAGGACACATAGAAAAGTCAAGTTAGAAGTCCTGATTTATTTATTTTTTTATTTATCTATTTATCTATTTATTTGTTTATTTATTTATTTGAGTTGGAGTCTCACTCTTGTCACCCAGGCTGGAGTGCAATCCCACACTCACAGCCACTGCAGCTCAGCCTTCCAAGTAACTGGAACTACAGACGCACACCACCACGACTGGCTAGTTTTTGTGTGTGTGTGATTTATTGCAGAGACAGGTCTCACCAAGTTGCCCAGATTGGTCTCGAACTCCTGGGTTCAGGCAATTCTCTCGCCTCAGCCTCCCAAAGTGCTAGGATTATAAGCTGAGATAAATAATATTAGAAACAATGGCGGGTTGTGCCAGGAGAGATCATTGCCTTCATTTTCAGTGCCCAATAAGGGTAGCCTGATGCTGTTACCTTGGAGACAGGATCAGTTAACAAGATTGGCACCTGCTAACATGAGTGCACCAAGAACTTTATATAAAGCTTCCCCCCAAAGTCATAAAAAGCAGAGAGAGCATCTGTTTTCCATTCTAGTCCCTTTTCCAAGGTCTCTGCTAATGGGATGGCAACTGGAAGTGTGCAAACTGAATGCACTTCTGTTCCACCTCGAGCAGATCTGGTTGCCATTGTATTGTGGGCTACAATAAAGGAGGTGACTTCTCTATCAAAGGGTGCATTATACGATATGAATTGTTAACTCTTTTACAATTGACTTTGTCAAAGCACTCCCTACAGTGGCTCGTAAAGATCAGTAGACAGTAAATGTTTTAAAGTGAGTGAATAAAATTTTTTGCTGTCCTCTTAAAGAAAAGAAGGAAATACCAGTCTTTCTCTGGCCTAGATGCATGGCTTCCAGTGATCTCTTGCATCAGTGACTAAGTCTGTAGGAGGCAACTTCTACGATGGACCTCAACAAGTCCTATATTCTGTGTATTCACACCCTTGTGTGATCCCTGCCCTGGAGTGTGGCTGCACCCAGAAACGTGCCTCTACTGAATAGAGTAAAGCCAGAGATGGGCTGCCACTTCTGAGGTTAGGTTATAGAGAGATGGTAGCTTATAAACTCTCTCTTGCTTGCTTGCTCACTTCAGTAGAAGCTAGCTTTCATGTAATGAGCTGTCCAAGGCAGTCACTGACCAACAGTCAGCAAGGAACTGAGACCTTTACTTCAATAGATTTGGAGGAAATGAATCGTGCCAACAATCATGTGGGTGAGCTTGGAAATGGGTGGATTTGCTCTCAGTCGAACCTTTAGATGCAATTGCAGCCCAGTCAATACCTTTACTGCAGCCTACTAAGTGATCTTGAGGCAGTTGCCAAATAAACCATGTCTGAATTTCTGACCCCCAGAAACTGTGAGATAAAAAATCTTTGTTGTGTTGAGCCTCTAAGTTTTGATGTAACTTATTATGCAGCAATATATGGAAGTCATTTTATAGTTGTGGAAAACAAGTTATCAAAAGAATGAACATGTTTTCTACAGCCACCCAAGGAAGTAGTAACAAAATAAGAATTGGAGTTTCGATACCAGTTGACTCCCAGACTTACTTTCATTTGACAAATGTTAATGACAACATTTTGGGTGTGATGATGATAGTAGAACCCATGAGGTAGAAAGGCATGTGTTGTCTTCCTTACCTTCCCTTTACTTCCTTTTTAAATCTCCTCATGGAGTACCCATTCGGCACTGAGCCTTTTCTCGGGGACTATTATTCCTTTAACAATGCAACTCTGTCTTTTCTAAAACAGAGATTCCAAACATGCAGTGTGCATTCTAAGAACAAAATAAGATGCAGACTCCTGGGAGGAAAGTAACTTTCAAATAAGTGCATGATGGTCAAGTCATCTTCTCTCCACCTCTCATGCTGAGAAACGTCACAAACTTTTTGTTCTTGAAAATCTTGTTCCCAGATTGACAATGTTTCAAGAAGCACATTCTTAATTACACTTTCTTCTTACCTAATCAGATAGAAATAAAACGATTGTTAATGCAAGAAGAGCATTTTCCCTTTCAGTGAAGTGTTTGGCCAGGACCCCCAGCATTCTTTCCACAGAGAAATAAGATGGTTCTGAATGATCACTCATGTGTGCAGCACTTGGACAGAAGGAGGCTTGACTTCAGCCAGGCCAATTTTAAAAATTCACTGAAGAAATCTAATATGCACTTTAAATAAAGAAGAGGCATCTCACATCGTAAAATTCTAAACTTCTAGACTGTGTAGATGAAGTGTGTCTTTCTGAAAATCCCTTCGGTATTCATTAAAAAACCCCACTAGAGTCTTGATGTACCCGGGGCCTTGGTGACTATGATTGGCCAGTTGACCTTGGACAGGCGCCAAAGTAAAGACTATTATTGCAAGGCTTTCATGTACTGAGTGGTCAGTAAGTAAGGAACAAGAAAATGTGGCCTTGGAAAAAAGAGAACTTCATCTTTTGGGAGAAAATGTCAACTCTAGCACAACACTGTCATGAAACTTATTGCTTAAAACCAATGTGGTATTTGCAGCACCTCAACAGGCTTAGTACTCTGGGTTGGCACAATGACAACCACTATATCAACAATGACACAAATACCATGAGTGAAGTGTTTTAGATAAATAATCTCATGTATCCATCACAATGGCCCTGGTGGTTATTTCTTTACCCATAGCACGGGCAGGGACTGGAGATCAGAGAGGCTGAGTCACCTGGCTAAGGTCAGTTAGCTAGTGAAGAGTTGAGGCAGGGTTCAAACCCAGATCTCTTTGATGCGAAAGTCTGGGTGCTTCTGACTATGCTATATAAATTCTAGAACTTCCGACTTCAAAGAAGGTAGATGTTTTCAAAGAAGATGACCAAAGAAGGTGGTCAAAGAAGGTGGTCAGACCACCTTTAAGCACATAGATTTGACTCATGCTGGTGACACACAACTGCTCTTAATAAAAAGAGTATGCACACAACCACAGTGTTGAACCAAGTGTAGAGGGTGATAATTTTTGGGGGGGGTAATAACTACAAAAGTAAGATGAAGAGAGGAGAGCTTGAAACAACTCAGACCTTGAGGGAGAACATCATTCATGGGGATGCTTTACCTGAGTAGTTCTGAGAGAGAAGCCCAGTCCTCTTTTCAGTCCTCTCCAGAAGAGTTCACATGAAGATTTAGAATAGCATAATATAAGCAGATATTATTAAAATGCCTAGATTCAGCATGGAGAATGCTGAACATCTAATATTTTCTAACTTAATTGGAGAATAATGTGCCTCTTTTTCCTCCATTAAAGGCACTCACTGTGAAGTACTGTAAATAGCAATCTGTTATTTTATGTGTCATTTTTCCAGCAAATAAAATAGTCTGACTTGCTCTCTAAAAATGATTAAGGTGTTTGTTTTAGGGTGAATTCTAATGCTCCTTTGACAACTTTGAGTCAAAAGGAGTAATAAGTGCTGGTTTCAATTCTTTGCAATTTTAGCAACTTGAGCCATTTGATCACTCTCCCTCCCCCCAGAGTATTTCATTATTATTATCATTGAACAAAAAATCAATCTACCTACAGGTATTTATTTACTGTCTACTAAAAAGCACTTTATGGACATTATATCCTGTCAGCCTGTCCTATTTATGGGGAGTTTCATATACTTCCTGTCATTCTTCTGGTGATTTTCTTTCCATAGCTTCTATTTTCCCTCATTAATCCTTCAAAACCCCTGGGAGGTAAGAGTGTGCATACAATTTCTTTTTATTCTAAAATACTGTTTAGAGTTTTGCTTTGAAATTGCTTTTAGGGATAAACGTTTGGCTCTCTTAAGTGAACCTGTAATAAACAGTATTGAATTCTCTCCAAATTACCTCGAAGAATTACCTGCTTATCTGGAAGAACCATCAGTGTAATTTTAAGGGATTTTGTTTTTATTCAGCGGCTCTGAGACTTTGAACTTCGCTGCCTTCGTTTTTCAGTCTTTCCACAGGAAAGGCTCTGCTGAGAACGAGCCCTTTGCAGCACCTTCCCTCATAAATGCAGCAGAGACTGGTGTTTTTGTTTCTGCTCTGGTACTTGTGATTCTAGCTCCAAAGGAAGCGAGATTTCCAAGATTAGGACAGTTTAGTCTGGAAAGAAGACTAAAGGGTGTGTAATTAAAAGCTACTTAGGTTTTAAGAATGCTTGTGAAAACTAAATGATCCATTTCTGACCTTTCAGAAAACTCAATAAAGAAATACTTCATGAACTAAAGGAACAGTAGACTTAAATCCAAATACAAATTTCTTATACAATTATAGAGATAGGTACATTAACCCTATTTTGCAGAGAAGGAAACTGAGATGCAGAAAAGCTAAGGCACCTTCTTTGGCTCATAAAGTTTCAGCAGTAGAATAGGAATCCAGGGCATTTGGCTGGGTTCCAGAGCCCAAGCTTTTAAACACTGTGTTATATTTCTATGACACAATCATTATTCTTGAACATTAGCTAGTAGCTACCATTAGGGTTTTTTAGTTAACAATTGCATCCGAGTTGCTTAGCAGATCTGCCAGCTGATCCACTGGTGTACGTGGTTAAGCAGGGTCAAGGTACTACCCAGGACACAGCTTGGCAGTGCACCCAATTGGTGAAGGCCATTTTTCTGGAGGTAGTTTAGTACATTAAATGAGGGCCACCAGCAGACTGAGTTCAAATCCTGCCTCTTCCAGTCACGTGACCCTGAGGAGATTACATAATCTCCCTAACCCTTGATTTCTTGCTGTGTTAAATAAAAATACAACAGTAATTATTTCAGTGAGAGATTGAGTGATTGGGGGTTAACTACACCCTCTAAATATTAGCTATTATAATAATTTTTTTTAGAGCAGGTAATAAAGAATGAGTAGTGGAGCAAAGCTGGGAACGTTGTATTCACTCTTGTCCATGTAGAACTGCTGTGGTGAGGGCTGTGCCTTTCACAGATTTCCCTACAGGATGGATTTGCCTATAGGGATATGTCTAATGAGACAAATCCTCATGCCATCTTGCAATTTTGTGGGGGTTTTTTTGGGGGGGCGAGTTTGGGGGATTGCTGGCCAATGATTTAGAACAAGATACTGAATCTTCAAGTTAAAGGATGAACCTGAAATTGAAGTCAGGTGGTCTGACTACAGCCACCAACACAGGGCTCAGGAAGCAGATGTAGCAAAGGAGATGTGAGGTCAAGAGTACAGATTTGAATTATATCTAGACCAGGCACAGTGGTTCATGTCTATAATCCCCCAGCACTTCAGGAGGCTGAGGTGGGAGGATCGCTTGAGGTCAGGAGTTCAAGACCTGCCTCGGCAACATAGAAAGACCTCATCTCAACAAAAAATGGAAGAATCAGCCAGATGTGGTGGTGTGTGCCTGTAGTCCCAGTTACCAGCTACTTGGGGGCTGAGGCAGAAGAATTGCCTGAGCCCAGGAGGTTGAGGCTGAGGTAAGCTGTGATCATACATACCACTGCACTCAAGCCTGGGTGATCCCTCATTATTAAAAAAAAAAATTATATATATATATATATATATCCAAAAAGGTGCAGGGAATAATCATTTGGGCTTCCTAAGTCAAGGTTCAGAGCACCAGTGACCAGAGCTAGTAGAAGGTGAGATATTACAGTATGAACTGCTTCCTGTGTGAACTTGGGCACCCTTAACAGTCCTAGGCCTCTATTTCTTCATTTATACAATAAGAGTCAGAGAGTATGGTCTTCAAAAGGTCATTAAGCTGGGCTCGGTGGCTCAGCCTGTAATCCCAGAACTTTGGGAGGCCAAGGCAAGTGGATTGCCTGAGCCCGTGGGTTCGAGACCAGTACAGGCAACTCAGCGAGACCTCATCTCTACAATAAATCAAAAATTAGCCAGGTGTGGTAGCACGCGCCTGGCCACTTGGAAGGCTGAGGCAGAAGGATCGCTGGAGCTCAGCAGGTTGATGCTGGGGTGACCGTGAGTGTGCCATTGCACTCCAGCCTAGGCGATGGAGACTCCAACTCAAAAAGAAAAATGTCATTAAATATTATGCAGAGTGCCTTGTTCACAGAAGGCACCCCCCAAAAATAAAAAAAAAAAATAGTGAAAGAAGTTAAGGAAAAAAAAATGGTGTTAAGGTGAGGGCTGTTTTTGTCATCACCGCATCCCAATGCCAGGCATAACACAGGCACTCAGTGAGTATTTTTTGAATGAATGGTGACTCTTTAAAGAGGTAGAAGAACCTGGTTTAAATAAGTATCCAGGGTGGCATGAAGAGAGAGAGAGATCACAAGGAGGGCCCATGAAACTGTGGACGGTTGCAGGTGGAGAAAGTGGGCTGGTGTTGCAACTGCCAGCCCAGATGCTCCTCCCCGGCTCAGCTTCTCACGCCAGCTACAAGCACTGAGACTGGGCCCTTTGGAGAATACCAGAATTTCTTTTCTCCAATTGGTCGTCTTTCAGAAACACCAGAATCCTAGATTCCGAAGCAACACAGTAACCGTTGCATTCAGAAGCAATATGTGTCCAGTCTTTCTGCTTCTCAGTAGAATCCAGCGGAGGGTCTCTTGCTGGCCTCTTGGGATTTGGCCTCTGGTCTGGAGGGCTGTCAATTCTGGATTAAATGGCATTTGCTGCGGTCAACAATCTAGAGTGACTTCGGATAATAGATCAACTAGTAAATTGTATGAGCAAAATCACCGCGAATTATGTTATAAATATGTGTGTATTCTCTACTGAGAGTAAACTTTCCAGGGAAAAAACTTCCTTTTGGGAAAATGGCTTTGCACTATCTTTTAAAATCAGATGAGAATTAAAAGTGCAATTTGTGTTTTCCATACTTGTTTATGTTTTAGGAAATACATCAGGGGATTTTCTTACTAAACTTTTTATTTGGAGATAATGGTAGATTATTACAACATGTAAGAAATGATATAGGCCAGGCTCAGTGGCTCAGCCTGTAATCCCAGCACTTTGGGAGGCCGAGGTGAGTGGATTGCCTGAGCCCGTGGGTTCGAGACCTGCCCGGGCAACTTGGTAAGACCTCGTTTCTACAATAAATAAAAAACTAGCCGGGCACAGTAGCACATTCCTGTAATTCTGGCTTCTTGGAAGGCTGAGGCAGAAGGATCATCGGAGCCCAGCAGGTCGAGGCTGCGGTGACCAGGAGCGTGCCACTGCATTCCAGTCTGGGTGACCGAGTGAAACTCCAACTCAAAAAAAAAAAAAAAGAAAGAAATGGTGTAAAGAGGACCCTTTTCTCAGTTTCCTTCAGTGGTAACATCTTGCAAAGCTATAGGGCAGTCTCACAAACAGGATATGGACATTAACATGTCAAGATACAGAGCATTCCAGAACCACATGAATTCCTCATGTTGTCCTCTTACACCCAGACTCCCTTTCCTTCACTCCCCCTCCTCCTGAGTTCCAGCAACCACTAATCTGGTCTCTGTTTCTATAATCTTGTCATTTCAAGAATCTTGTCATAAATTGGAATTATACCAAGCAGAATATTTTGAGGGTTGCCTTTTTTTGTTGTTTAAAATAACTCTTTGGAGATTCACCTTGGTTATGATGTGTCTCAATAGTTTATAGTTCATTCCTTTTTATTACTGAGTAGCAATCTATGGTGTGGATGTACCACATTTTGTTTAACCAGGAACCCACTGAAAGATATCAGAATTGTTTCAAGTTTGGAGACATTATGAATGAAGCTTCCATGAATATTCATGTGAAGGTTTTTGTGGGCACACGTCTTTGTTTTTCTTGACTGTTACGTGAGTGAAAAGTAAACTTCTTCTTTAAACCATTGAATATTTGGATCTATTTGCTACAGCACAATCTGTAGCAAATAAATCCAACGTATCCTAAAGAATATGTGTTCTTTTACCAACATATCCTAAATAACATAAGTGTTTCTCCTTTATTGGGCACTGCAATGACATAGTAATAGCTATCAATCTTTGAATGCTTATTATGATGCAGGTATTGTTCGTAGCTGCACTATAATAACTGACAATGGAACACTTAACGATGTGCTAGGCACTGTTCTAAGTACTAGATGTACTAGTTCACATAATCCACAAAATCATCCTATAAGCAGACACTATCATTTCCCTCATTTTACAGATGTGGATGCTGAGGCACAGAGATCACTTGCCTAAGGACACAGATAGGAAGGGCTGAGACTGGGGTAAAAACTGGGATGGTCTGGTGCCAGAGCCCACATTTTAACCACATTTAACTATGCTGTATTGCCTCTCTGTTCTGTGGAATGACCACAAAAATCTCTGTAAGATAGCTTTTAGAGCTTCAGAGAAACTTCCAGTTTGCTTAACCAGGAACCCACTGGAAGATATCCAATAAGCAGCATTCTTTGCTCCACCAGGGTCTGTATATGTTGAAAAATATATTAATAGGTTAAATAAGAAGTCTAAAATGTCACTTTTATTTCTGATATCACTAAGCTAGAGAAGGTAGTTTATTGGTGAGAGTCAAAGGACCTGCTCATTGAACTCTAGAATTTGGCAGAATAATCCTCTCAACTCTCAATAAGACAACATTGAACTGCATAGGCTCCCACCTATGTGGCGATCTTGCCCAGGTAAGACCAGGGATGTGAGAAACTAAAGGGAACTCATGCTTTCTAGGGAAAGGCTTATTTCAAAGAGGAATAAAATTGAGCTGTGTATACCCAGGTGTTATTTTCAAATTTGACATATTTGAAAGTCTGATCTTCCATCTTTCTAGAAAGTAAAAAACTGGAGAGAGGCTTAGGATTACACTAATTGAACTCCCTTGTTAGAAAAGGAGTTTAAAAGCGGGTAATCAATAATATTAGTATATATTATAATATCTAAAATTAGGATAATATCTAACCTAATATGAGTAATATCATTTTGTAGGCATTGGATAGGAGCAGAAGTGATGTGGAAGAAAGCTAGGAATCAGAGAAGTTTAAATATCTGCCAAAGATAATAAAATGAGTTTCCATTGGAATCAGTACTTAATTTCATGATACACTTCACTCCTCTTAATTCTGAAGGCTAATATTCTTCTCTCAGACAGAAGATTCATTGCCCTTGAAAAACTTCTACCGAAGAAGCCAATATGAGAAAGAGGAGACATCCTACTTCAACAAGTTGTCTGATGTATAGCCACACACTGTAAAAAAAAATTCTCAGAAAAACTTTCAAAACTAAAACAGGCCTCAATAAGAGAAAAGAATTCTCGGCTTTACTAAATTAATCCAGAATTGAAACAGAAAAACATTTACCTAGAAGATATTTTTCTAAAACATGTACTCTACAGCAGGGGTCCCCAAACCCCAGTCGATAGTACTGGGACAGTGGAGCTCTGCCCACTCTAAGATCAGCCTCGGCATTAGATTCTCATAGAAGCGCGAACCCTATTGTGAACTGCACACGCAGGGGATCTAGATTGCTCGCTCCTTGTGAGAATCTAATGCCTGATTATGTCTTCTCCACTCCCTCTGACCTCCCCATCCCACCCCCCACCATGGAAAAATTGTGTTCCACCGGTCCCTGATGCCAAAAAGGTTGGGAACCAGTGCTATATAACATTGAAAACGGAAATGCAGGGGGCTAGTCTTTAATCTTTTTTTTTTTTAACAAAAGTTTGTGTGTGCGTGTGTGTTCACATGGTACGAAACACACAGGACAAGTAACTAAATCCTATCCATTCCTCTAAGATGTCAGTTAGCTGCAACAAATCTGTTCGTTGGCTCTGTCCTAAGTGGGACACCCAATGTCTCCTAGTGGAACTTCAGTTATTATTCTAGAAGTGGAACTTCAGTTATTATTCTAGAAGGAATATGTCTCACTTTTGGACATATCTAATAACTTTAAACTGATTTCAGGCATCAGAATGAACATTGAAGAAACATAATTTTCACAAATTAGTCTAATCCAGGACCTAAAAAATTGTCTGCAAGAAATGTCACTTTGGAAGCAAGGGTGTTATAATGATAATGACTCCAGAGAGACACAGGACAGATTAGGCTACCTAGTACTGAGGGCAGGAGAGAGGAAGAGACAGGGGGAGGCACTACACACCTCAAATTCATCTTAAACCTGCCATTTTTGCTGAGATAACTGTCGCTTTTTTTAGACACAATTATGACCTGGTTATTTATGAAAAGAATGCCCATTTTTTCAGAGGAAAAAAGGCAGAAGATTTCACAGTGTGATTAAATAGAACAAAGTTTCTTATGCACTTATGCTGGTCCTGACAGTCTACATTCTGGCTTTTGCTTATGTCTTCATTACTTTTTCCTACTGAACCAACTGCTTAAAACAAAGTAGAAGCCGGCTCGGTGGCTCAGCCTGTAATCCTGCGCCTTTGGGAGGCTGAAGTGAGTGGATTGCCTGAGCCCACGGGTTCTAGACCCGCCCGGGCAATTTGGCGAGACCTCATCTCTACAATACATCAAAAAATCAGCCGGGCGTGGTGGCGAGTGCCTGTAATTCTGGCTACTCGGGAGGCTGAGGCAGAAGGATCGCCGGAGCCCAGCAAGTCAAGGTTGCGGTGGCCGGGAGCAGCCACTGCACTCCAGTCTGGACGACAGAGCGAGACTCCAACTCAAAAAAAAACAAAAAACAAAACAAAACAAAAAAAGTAGAAACATGGTGGCCAGTTGAATCTTGTTCTCCCCTAAGGGAGACAATTCATTCAAACTGACTCAAACTGCAACTGCAAGAGGAAATCCATTGTATCTACAGATCTAATGTACAGTTACCATACTTTTGGTAACAAATATTTAGGAAAGGAAGAAGTTTAGGAAGGAAAAAGGAAAGAAGGAAAGCAAAAGAAGTAGAAAGAAGAAAGACAGGAAGGGAGGGAGGAGGAAAAGAAGGAGACAATTAAGGAAGGAAACCACTTATAGTAAATGTGCTGATACAGTTGGAGTTAAGCCTATTATCTTGGCATTTGTTTTTTATTTATCCTATGTGTTTTTTGTTCCTCTGGTTCTACTTTTCTGTTTTTCTTGGATAAATGGAATGTTTTTTAGTATTCTGTTTTGGCTCCTCTATTGACTTTTTGACTATATCTCTGTGGTTGTTCTAGAAATCGTGATATGCATATTTAAGTTCACCATTTTCACATAATATAATAGTATTTCATGGGCAATATAAGAACCTTAAGAAAATATAACTCCATTTAACCACTTAGATACACTATGCTCTTGTCATCTTATATTTTACTGTAACATATGCTTTAAATATAAAATTAATTATATATACATAGTCTTTGATATTTTCCCAATTATTTACTTTTTCTGGCGGTCTCAGTTCTTTCCAGGAGATCCAGGGTTTTCACTGGTAGCATATCCCTTCAGCCTGAGAAACTTCTTTAGTACATATAATTATGTGCAGTACATAATACTTGATGAGAATAAGCAACTATGCTATTGGCTTATGTACTTACTATACTGTACTTTTATTATTGTTTTAGAGTATACCCCTTCTATTTATTAAAAAAAAGTTGCTGGGCATGGTGGCTCATGCCTGTAATCCCAGCACTTTGGGAGGTGGAGGCAGGAGGATTGCCTAAGCCCAGGGGCTCGAGACCAGTCTGGATAAATTGGCAAGACCTTGTCTCTAAAATAAAGTAAATAAAATAAAATAAATAGAATATAGATGGACATGGTAGGGCACTCCTTTGGTTCCAGCAACTTGGAAGGTTGAGGTGGGAGGATCTCCTGAGCTCAGGCAGGTCAAAGCTGCAGTGTGTGGGCAACAGAGTAAGAGTCTGACTCAAAGGAAGAATTTAAAGAAAAAAAAAGAAGAAGGAAAAAAAAAGAAAAAGAAGTTAACTATAAAACAGCAACAATCCAGGCAGGTCCTTCCAAAGGTATTCCAGAAGAAGGCATTGTTATCATAGGAAATGACAGCTCCATGTGTGTTACTGCCTCCGAAGGCCTTCCACTGGGACAAGATGTGGAAGTGGAAGACTGATATTGGTGATTCTGACCCTGTGAAGGCATAGGATTGTGTGTGTTTGTGTTTTAGTTCTTAACAAAAGTGTTTAAAAAGTTAAAAAAAACTAAAAAGCAGATATAATAAGGGTATAAATAGACAAAATATTTTTGTACAGCTGTACAATGTGTCTGTTTTTAAAGCTAGGTGTTAAAACAAAATATTATTATAATTTACAAAAATAAAGATTCATAAAGTAAACAAGTTACAGTAAGCTGAGATTAATTTATTATTTAAGAAAGAAAAATATAACTTATACAGTTAGTATAACCTAAGTGCACAGTGCTTATAAAGTTTACAGTGGTGTACAGTGATGTCTTAAGCATCACATTCACTCACCACTCACTCATTGACTTACCCAAAACAACTTCTAGTCCTGTGAGCTCCCATTGTGTTAAGTGCCCTATACAACTGTACCATTTTTTATCTTTTATACCATATTTTTACTGTGTATTTTCTATGTCTAGATATATTTAGATACACAAATGCTTACTGTTATATATTAATTGCCTACAGTATTCAGTGCAATCGCATACTGTCCAGGTTTGTGGCCTAGGAGCAATAGACTATACCATATAGCCTAGATATATAGTAGGCTGTACCATGTAGGTTTGTATGACTCTAGGATGTTCTCAGTGTTTCCATAATGACAGAATTGCCTAACAATACATTTCTCAGAATGTAATGCATAACTGTATATAAGATTATTCTCTCTCTCAGTCTCTCTCTCTCTCTCTCTCTCTTTCTGCCCCACCCCTTTTCTCTCTATTTATCCTAAGGAAAAATTATTTTTTCACCATTAAGAATAATGTTATCTGAAGGCTTTTTGAAGAAGATCTTTATCAGATTAAAGAAATGCATTTCTATTTTCAGATGGTTAAGTCTTTGTATGAGGAATAGGTATTAGATTTTGAAAAAAAATTTATATTTATAAAGATGATCTTATGGTTTTTCTTTTATAGTTTGATAATATGATAAATCACATTGATTGTTGAATATCAAACTATCCTTGAATTCTGAGATAAACCCCACTTGGTCATTTTGGAAGAAAAATTTTAAGATGGATTTCAGGATCCCTGCCTCTTGGTATTTACATGCTTGTACCTTCCTCTCCTCTTGTTGTAGGCATAAATAGTGACTTGTTTCTAACCAATAAAATATAACAAAGGTGATGGGATATACATGATGGAGTGTATGTGATTGTGTGATTATATTAAATACACCTGTAGCACTTATTCTGGAGTCTCTCACTTCCTCTTTGCTTTTCAGGACGCAAACTACCATGCTGTTTCCCTATGTGACAAAAAACTGGCTGGCCTCTAGGAGTCGAAGATGACCTCTAGCCAACAGGCATCAAGAAATAGAATTCTTCAGTCCTACAGCCATAAAAATCTATATTCTGCCAATGAAGACATGAGTTTGGAAGTGTGTCCTTCCTCAATCTAGAACTTTGACTTTAGTGACTCTTTAATTACAGAGGGGCCAGCTAAACTATGCCCAGACTCCTGATCCTCAGGAATTATAAGATAATAAGTATGTGTTGTGTTTTAAGCTACTAAGTTTGTGACAATATTGTTATGCTGTGCAAGATAACTAATACAGATTTTGGTACTTGAAAATACCTAAAAATACAGGCGTGGTTTTGGAACCAGGCAGTGGGCAGAGGCCACAAAAAATCTGAAGAGCATCACAGTGAAAGCGAAAATTTCCTTGGACATAAGGATGCTGCCAATGAGGCACATGTTATTGGAAGCTGGAGGAAGAAGGGTCCTCCTTAGATAGTGACAGAAAATTTAGCACAGTTGTCCCTCAAAATAATGCAAGAAGCAAAACTTGTAAGTGATAAACTTAGGTATATAAAAATATTTCCAAGCAAGTGTTTAAAAGTGTCATTTGGTTTCTTCCTTCTGCTTATGATAAATTGTGTGAAGAGAGAAATAAATTGAGGGGAAACCATCCAAGACTTGATAATTTTGAAAAATCCCAAAAGTTCTTGAGAAAATTCTTTCAGAAGGAATGTTGCCAGCTTGGACTCAATGGGACAAAAATAGAACAAAATAAGAGAAGACTGTGGTAACTCCAATTCTATTGGTAAGAAGCAGTCAATAAAATTCTTCAACTCCAACCATGTGCTGACTTTCATTTTAAAAATGGAGGATGACTCAGATGGTAAAACAAACATCCCAGAGGCATATCCTAGAACCATAGAGAAATTATTCCCAGAGTTTGAAATTTAAGCAAGAAACTCTCAATATTTTTCCACCTAGATTTTAGAATTCTTGTGGATCAATAACTTCTTTTTTACCCTCTATTTTTCCTCTTTTTAAACCATATTGTCCATAGTTGCTTTACTGTATCTCTCCCACAATTGAATTTTTGGTGTGTTAGACAAAGATAACTTGTCTCTTTCATTTTACAGATTAACCTGTTTAGAGGAACTATGTCCAAAGAGCCTTATGTACACCTGGCCTGATTTATATAATGAGACTCTGGTCTTGGAGCATTTACTTTATTTGGATTAGATACTTGAGGTTCTTGGGGAGGGGTGAATATTTTGTATGTGAGAGAAACAAGAATTATGAAGGACCAGAGGATAGACTGGCAGGCAGACTCCTTGATGTTCACCATCTGGGACTCATACCCTTGCATAATTCCCTTTTCTTGAATGTGAGTAGGATGTGTAACTTGTTTTAAATAAATTAAATATGGCAACTGGCACAGTGGCTCATGCCTATAATCTCAGCACTTTGGGAGTCCGAGGCAAGAGGACTGCCTAAGCCCATGCGTTCAGAGACTAGCCTGGGCAACATGGTAAGACCTTGTCTCCATGATAAATAAAAAAATTAGCTAGGCATGGTGGTGCACACCTATAGTTCCAGCTACTTGGAAGACTGAGGTGGAAGGATTGCCTGAGCCCAGCAGGTCAAGGCTGTGGTGGCTGTGAGCCTGGGTGACAGAGTGAGACTCAAAAAAAAAAAAAAGAATATGGCAAAGGTAATGGGATATATGTGATTCCATGTGTATGATTGGATTACATTAGATTGTAGCCCTTGTTTTGGTGGAGTCTCTCACTCACTTGTTGACTTTAAGAAGGAAATGGCCATTTTGGGGATCCCTGAATAGGCAGTTCAATAACCATCAAGAAATAAAAGTACTCATTCTTACAGCCAAAGGAACTGAATTCAGCCAAAAAGTATGTTTTATTGTAAACAGACTTGTCCTCATTCAAGCCTCCAGATGAGGACTTTGCTGTTGTGGCTGGATGATGGTCCCAAAGATATGCACACAACCTAATCCCTGGGACCACTGAATGTTATCTTATTTGAAAAAAGATCTTTGGAGATGTGATTAAGAATCTTGAGATAAGGAGATTATCTTGAATTATCCAGGTGGGTCCTAAATGCCATCACAAGTGTATGGTTATTTTAGTGATTGCTTTAGGTTTAGTATACATCTTTAACTTATCATAGTCTACCTTCAACCAAAATTATACCACTTTATGCATACTACACCTTACAATAGTGTTTCCTTTTCTTTTATACTGGCCTTTGTGCTGTTGTTATGCATTTTGCCCCCACATGTTGAAAACCTCACCTAGTTATTTTCATTAAATAGTAAATTATTTTTTAAAAGATTTAAAGAAAAAGAAAAATGTTTTATATTTCCCATGTATTTACTGTTTTCAGTGTTTTTCATTCCTTTGTGTGTAACATATTTCCCTCTTGTATAATTTTTTTATTGTTATTTTATTTTTATATTTTAGAGTGAGAGTTTCACTCTGTCACCCAGGCTGGAGCACAGTGGCATGATCATGGTTCACTTTACCCTCAACCTCCTAGACTCAGGTGATCCTCCTGTCTCCACCTCCCAAGTAACTGGGACTACAGGAATGCATCACCATGCCCTGCTAATTTTTTGATATTTTTGTAGGGACGCGGTCTTGCTATGTTGCTTAGGCTGGTCTCAAACTCCTGGGCTCTGCTTCAGCCTCTCAAAGTACTGGGATTACAGGCATGAGCCACCATGCCAGGCTTTTATTATTATTTATGTACATATATATTTATGCCTTCGTATATACAAATATTTAAAATTTAAATACATACATATATCATAGTATTTAATATTTCTTGTCATGTAAGTCCTGTGATAAATTCCCTTTAGTTTTTGTAAGACTGAAAAAGTCTTTATTTGCCATCACGTTTGAATGATATTCTAGCTGAGTGCTGTGACTCATGCCTATAATCCCAGTCTTAAATGCTGTCTCCAATATAGTCACATCAGAAGTTAGGGAGGCCAAGTGCTTTGGGAGGCCAAGGCAGGAGGATTACTTGAGCCCAGGAGTTTGAGGGTGCAGTGAGCTATGATTGTGCCACTTCACTCCAGTCTGGGTGACAGAGAAAGAAAGAAAAAGAAGAAGAGAAAAGAAAATCAATGATGTTGCTTGTTGGATATAGAACTATAAGTTGATGTCTTTGTTTTTTCTTTCTGTAAGTTAAAGATATAGCTCCACTTTCACTTGATTTGCATTGTTTCTGACTGAAAATCTACTGTCATTTTTTACCATTGTTCTCTGTAGATAACTTTTTTTTCTGGTTGCTTTTTAGATTTCTTATCATTGGTTTTATGTACTTTGATTATAATTACATAATCATATTTGATGCATAATTACACAAACTACAGTTTTCCTTGTTTTTTGTGCTTGGAGTTTTCTGAAATTCTTGAATCTGAGTTTATAGTTTTCATCCAATTTGGAAATTTTTTACTATTATTTTTAAAAATACTTTATATGTCTCTGATTTCCTCATTTTTCTCTTTCTTTTCATGGACTACAATTACAAGTATATTTGTCAGCTTTTCCCACCACTCACTGAGGCACTGCTTATTTGTTAATTGTTTTATCTTTCGGATTTGATTTTGTGTGATTTTCATTGGCCTATCTTCAAGCCTGCTAATCTTCTTCTGACATGTCTAATCTGTTTTTAATACCACTCCATGTATATTCATCTTGAAAATTGTAGTTTTCAGCTTTAAAAGTTTAATTCAGGTCTTTAAAAAATATTTTTAATGTTTCTATTTTATTTTTTGAGCTATGAAATACAGAAAAAAATAACTGCTTTAGTGTCCTTTTCTGCTAATTTTAACACTTGATACCTGGGTCAATTTAAATGGATTTATTTATTTCTTCAATATCTGTCAAATTTTTCCACTTTTATACATGCCTGGTAATTTTTTTTATTGCATTAACTATGAATTTTGCCTTGTTGGGTTATGTACCTCTTTGTAGTCCTATAATATTACTGATTTTAATTCTGAGATATTATTATGTTACTTGGAAACAGTTTGAAATCTTTAGGTCATCTAAATTTTGTTATTCAGAACCAGACCTAATTATCATCCACTACTGAGACGAGACTCTTCCAAAGTTGCTGTGGACTGACTTGTTTTCTTTCTGAAATTTACATGTTGAAGCTGTAACTTCAGGGCATTTAAGGAAGTAATTAAAGTTAAATAAGGTCATAAGAATAGACCTCAATAAATAGAGCTGGTGTATTTGTAAAAGAGGAAAAGACACTAGAGATTGGTCTCTTTCTACTGCATGAGGGCACACAGCAGAAAGGTGGCTGTCCTTAAGCCAGGAAGAAAGCTATCACCAGAAACCCAGCCCTACCAGAACCTTGATCTTCAACTTGTTAGCCTTCAGAACTGTGAGAAAATACATTCTGTTGTTTAAGCCACCCCGTCTGTGGTATTCTGTCATGGGAGCCCAAGCTCACTAATAAACAAATCACTACGTCCTGTGACTTTTGAGGTTTTCTTCTCCAGGTTGTGGGGCAAAATATCATTTTCATTTCGGTGTGAGCACCAGCTATTGTCCCCTCAAATATTTCTGGGTGATTCTTTTCCCAAGCCTCAGGCGGATGCATGGACATACTGATCAGTACTCCACTGAACATTTAATGGGGATCCTCTGTGGCTCTCCAGGGTTACTTCTTTATGTATATTTCTTTATGAAGTTACTCTTCTTGATACTTTGTCTTAAAAACTCCAGTCAAGCTGATTTCCCTGAACTTCCCATTCCATCTGCTCAACTCAGGAGTCTTCTGGGCTAAAGTTGGGTTCCCTTTTTCTGTGTCACAGTCAGAAATCTTTTACAAGGTGATAAACTGGAACATTTGTGGGATTCACCCTTTTGATTTTTTTGTGTCTAAGGAATAATTTTGTTGTTTAATGTCCAATATCTTGAAAACTGTTGCTTGATTCTTTGACTAAATTTTTTAAATTTCTCACACAAAAGGATACATCTAGTCATTGTTACTCCATCTTGGTCAGATGCAAAATCTCACTCGCATTTATTTTATTTATTTATTTTTTGTAGTTTCCATCCCTACACTGAATTCTCATCTGTTTCCATATATTATTTATCTTTTCCACTACATCCTTTAGCATACTTATCATTGTTATTTTAAAATTCCTATCTATGTTATCTCTAAGTGTGTTTCTATTGGCTCTTTTCTCTCTTGACTATGGGTGACATTTTTTTTCATCTTTCAATGTTGCATAAATTTCATTGTATAACAAACATTTAATGTAAAGGATATTATAATAAAAAATAATTAATATTTCTAGGTAATGTTATGTTCTTTCTCTTGCCAGATTTCAAGATTGGAAGACTGACTTTACCTGTGTCAACCTAAATCTGAGCTTTGTTTCATTTTTAATTTGATTCAGTTTCCCACTGGTTTCAAATATTTTGCAAGTGAGGTCAATTTTCCCTCTTCAGCAGGTTCTAGAATCTGAGCACCTGAGAAATTTAAGAGATTTTTTTTAATGCTATATACAAAGATGCCAGCTTTTTGGACTGTGGGAGGTCTCTGTCTGCCTTACAGCCTGGCTTCAAGGATCACTAATGAGCTCTTCTTGATTTCTAGAACTACTCTCAAATTTCTGTGCCTCCGATATCTGCCAGTTTGGTGGGCCTGTCTGTCCCCTAATCTTTATTCATTAAAGACCCACAGTGCCTTGGATGGATTTTTCCCAGCTCTCCTGCCATATTCTCTACCTTCAGACATCGCTGTCTTGCACTTGGGGAAGATCCTTCATAACTCGTGAAAATCTCTCAGCTCTCAGGACTCAGTCTTCAACATACCTGTCAAGACTTGTATCAAAAAGCCATTGGGTAGACACAGATTTGCTCTGTGGCTAGGGCTCCTTGACATTCTAGTTTTTCACATTATCTCTCGCATAGCCATTACAATTTTCTACAAGTTTGGGGGGTTCTCCCTTCCGTACAAAGTAGATTTTTTCTCTTCCCACTGATTCATCTTGCTTTGGTTGTTATGGCAAGAGTGCCAGACAGTCTCTTTTGACTTCCTGCATCGTAACCAGAAACAAAAGTCCCCTAAAGCTTTCTCTTAAACCCCTGCTTCATAGAAAATGAAAAGTGCTTCTTTCTTACAGATGTTTCTGTCATAGATGACATTCCATCTCTCATCGACTTTGCCTGACTTCCCTGAGGCCTGGGAGGGCTGGGACAGAGAACTGGGGATTTCCAGATTTGGTAGGGAACTTTGGGGTCATCCTGTCCAACTCTCTGGCTGACGCTTCTTACTTAGGAATTCTCACACAAACCTAGTTTTCTCTCTGTGTATGTTGGTGTCTATGTGTGATCTTCACTCTGTTTGGATACGGTTAGCTTGGTGATTCCCACTGTACAATAGGCTTAACTTTTTTTTCCTATCTGAATTTTGAACTTTAATTCAAACCAACATCCAGAAAACTTTCTATGTGCCCAATCAGCTTTGTCTCATCTGGCTCACACATTGAATTGGAACTTGGTCAGTGCCATCTTTTTTTTCTTTTTGATCAATTCATCTGAATTCAGTATCCCTGGTCTTATTTGATGACTAAGTGACTAAGTGCTTAACTGGGGCTTGGGGCTTTGTGTTTTGAACACTTACATCCATTTGCTTTTGTTTTGTCTTGTTTTTCACTTAGTAGCCTGTTGTGGCAATAAAAGTTTAGAGGAAGCCCAGCTCATAGTCACAGAAAAACACTCTTTAATAATGACTTTTTATATCCTTAAAAACAAGGCCTATAAATCCCTGAATAATTCATCATTTTATTGGCCAAATGGAAATGTACTGTGGTTAATGCAGTTATACAAAATTATGTTAGTTGTTTCCTCACAGTGGCAGTAAGTACTAATAGAAAACATGTGATTTCACTCATTTCTAAGGCCACATAAGCACATCCTGTGACTGCTACGTAATTTATTCCATGATAAGAGAGAGCCAGTGTCTCTCATGTCTCACTGCAAAGCAAGGGAGCCTCTTCTCTGGTCTTAGGAGGTTTGATTCATGAGTTCTTTCTCAAAACAATTTGAAATAAAATTATTCACTAAGAATTGGGTTGACTTGGTAGCAGTAATAAAGCTACTATCATGTATTAAACACCTATGGTGTGTCAGGCAGTACATGCTCTCATTTGAATTTCGCAACACTCCTGGTTAGCAGGCTCCAGATGATTACCCCCACTTAACCAATGGGAAGCTGGCAGCCTCCCATGGCCACAGAACTAGTGAGTGTGGGTGCAAAGCTAGGCCTGCCAACCCCAGAGATTCTGAGGCCAGGCTGCTCCCTACTCCATGCACAAATTTTTCTCCTCCTTCCTTTCTTTTTCCCTGTACAAATTACTCCTTAATGAAGACAGATTCCTCTCCCATTCCATCATTCAAATCCAGTTCAGCATCTGTCTAAGGCAGATCAATGGCACTTTAGCTACCATCTTCCTCCCAGAGTTTTCTCTCCTCCTCCCTTATGATCTTAGTCATACACTGTCCTGCAGCCCACTCCCACACAGGTGTATGTGAGGAGAGGCAGACCCAGCAAGGTGGGGCTGAGTGGAGGGCCAGTTCTGTGATATGAGGGGATGGCTGTAAAACTCCACCATCTGAGTCACTACTTGGACAGACAGAGGCTGTTGGGAACAAAAATCAGATCCATGACCACCTCTGGGATGAGGTAGGGGGACTGGGAAGGCAAGTAGAAGCTTCTGGGGTGGTGGAAAGGTTCTCAATCTCCTTTGGAGTGTTGGTTACATAGGTACATATGTTTGTCAAAACTATAGAACTCTACACTTAAGATCTGTCTATTTTATGTATAAAATTATCCCACAACAACTATTCTATTTTATTTATTTTTATTTTTTGAGTTGAGTCTCACTTCACCACCCAGGCTGGAGTGCAGTGGCATGCTCACAGCCACCCCAGCATCAACCTGCTGGGCTCCCGCAATCCTTCCGCCTCAACCTTCCAAGTAGCTGGAACTACAGGCACACGCTACCACGCCTGGCTAATTTTTTTATTTATTGCAGAGACGAGGTCTCGCCAAGTTGCCCAGGCTGGTCTCGAACACATGGGCTCAGACAATCCACTTCGGCCTGCCAAAGTGCTGGGATTACGGGCTGCAACAATTTTAAAGTAACATGCTTTTTAAAAAGAACGCACATGCTCTGGCACCCAGATGACTGCCTTTTAAATGGCGTGACTTTTCTTTTGTCCGCCTGCTTCCTCCTTACACAACCACTAGTGATACTCTTGAGCTCCTGACTCCTGAGCCCCATCAGGAAGGGGGGTTTGACAGGCTTTGGGGAACTGAAGTTCAAGTACACCAGGCCTAGAAAGACCTGCAAACAAGAGTGCCTGAGTTCTTGGAGAGGGAGACACAATACAGAGGCATGAATGGGGCACCCATCACAGACAAACTCTGTAAAGGTTGCTTTGGTCCCTGTCATGATTCAGGAGAGGGTTGGCTTCTTGTGCTCATCCAGGTCCAGCAGACTTCCCAAATACCTGTTGCTGGCTGCCCCAAGGAGGTGAAGTCTCTCTGCTCCTGTCTCCTTCCTTCCCTGTGGAATGCTGGCTCTCTGACTTTAGCAGGCCTCATCCTGAGACTCCAGGTTAAGTCATCCCACTCCCTGGCACAGTGACCCTGGGCGAGTTGGTGTCTCAGCTGGTGAATAGCAGATGGGCATCTCTGTGCCACGGTGGACCTGACTCTGCCCTAGGACAGCAGAAGTTCCAGAAAGACCCTGGCCCTGGCCCTCTTCTCCCCTTCCCTCTTCCTGCCATCTCCCAACTGGCCTGCCTTTCATCTCAGCACAAAAAAACTCAGGCTCATTATAAACCTGTTTATACTCTAATGACAAGAATACAGACAAAGGTAATTAGAGATGAACATTACTGGCCCAGCCCAGTTCCCCCACAGAACCCAGAAGGGCGGGCAGAGTGAATCAACCAGCTCCAGCTACAGAAGTATGCTTCAGGCCATTTGTGACAGGCTTTCTTGTGCCCAGAGTTCTTTCTTTGTAGCAAAATACCTCAGTGAGGGCTGCTTCAACAGAACTAGGAAACTCTCTGTCTCCCATCTTCCCTCTAAACAATTTCCAAGAACTCCACAAAGCTCCATTTCCGGGGCCCAATGTGCTCCAAGCTTCTTCTCCTGGCCTCTCCGATTTTATAACCAAACCCTGATATCAGACATTTACACTTTTTCTAAAAATCTTATTTAGAGTCTAATGTGTAACAACTACTCAAGCAGGCTCTAGGCATACAGTAGTGAATTAAAGCAGTCACTCCCCATATTTGCATGGAGTAGGAAGGCAGGACATAGCAAAACCACTTCAAATGGTCTTGCTGGGTAATAGCTGCAAAATTCATGTTCTAGAAAATGCAAAGCATCCATTCCATACAAACACTAGGTGGGGAGTAACTGGTTTCTGTTGGCATCCATACTATGGGACCAATTTACAAGAAGGCTGTACCCTTGTCTGAGTCTTCTTTTGCACAATAACTTGTTATTTTGTGATCTGTATAATATTTTTCCAAGGCTCTGAGAACTTTCATGTTCAAACTGGAAAGAAATATTGAAAACGAAAAGTTTCTTTCCTCCTTTTCTTCCTTCCTTCCTTCCTTCCTTCCTTTCTTCTTTCCTTCTTTCATTCCTTCCTTCCCTCCTTCCTTCCTTTCCTCCCTCCCTCCCTTCTTTTTTGTTTTTTCTAACCAAGTACAACACTATTACTAGGATCCTGATTGAAGTCACTCTCAGTTACCAGGACAGAGATTAAGTCATCCTTACCAGCTCTGTAACTCTGTACTCTGAAACATGAACCAAGGCCAGGGTCAAGCTCACAGGCAGCATATTTCATTACTGTGGGCCAAGCCTCCAGTCAAACTCACCAGACTGGAGCCTTCTGGTCTCCAGCAAGTTATTATGTACTTAGGATTATCATTCATGTTCTCTCCCTGAAGTGCTTCTGATGAATGTGAGGGCTGTGGGCTAAAGCCTTCTACGCATTCGCTGATAAAAGGTTCTATGTTCAATTTTCTAAAAGTGCCCTTAGAGAATTCCCAATTTCCTGCCTCTTCCTAGGAGGAGACTGAGTTTGTGCTGCCTTCAAAAAGGGAGAACTGAGTCCTCTTGGTGAAAAAGCTTCCGGAAGTTTAGAAGGAGAAGCCTCTGGGACATTTCAGAGACTTGGAACCTTTTGGGGCCTGGCAGTGTAGACAGAGCGGTTATTATATATTGCAGACTTAAGAGCTATGCCTGCCAATGTCTATGTGGCTTCTGTTTCTCCCCTCCATTTTCTATTAGCACTTCCTCTGCCTCCCTCCTGGGAATCTTAAACAAGCTCCTACAAGTCTTGCTGAGCCCAGTGCATAAGGCCCATTTAATTTTCTGTGATGGAATTCACACTGCCCGGGGGTGACTCAAACTTTTCTCTTGGCCACATCTTCAGGTGTCACCTTGGGTGGGGGACATCAGATTTCTTAAACATATTGGGGACAAATCCACCAAGGGATGCCTTGTGTCTACATGGGAGGGAAGGGCATGGAGGGTCCAAGCAGAAGTGACTTTGAGCAGACAATGTGTGCACACATAGAGCTCTGTAACAGCATCGTTAATTAAACCACAGAGACTTTGGAGTCTTTGCTGTCAAGTTTTAAAGTTTTGATTAAGTTATTGTCCTGAGCTAGAAAGGACTGTAGATGTGCTCAGGGTGTTGAAACAATGCCTTCTGTGTGGGTCCTTTGTGGAGGGGCACTCGGGGGCTCAGAAACACAATGACCTCCTGCATCCTGAGACCCTGGTGGGTTATATTCCTCCACCAACGTCTGGGCCCCTCCCGGGTGGCAGCCAGGATGTCTGCTGTGATGCTGTAGTCACTGCTATGAGCATTTACCAAAAGTGCTGTACACCTCCTCCTCCCAGGGCGAGCAAAAGTCAACCTATGCAGGCCGGCATTGTCCAACATCTGCCTGGACACCATGCCTACAGCTGTAAAAGGCACTGCAGATGACCAGCAGATGCAAGCAGGACAACTCAGTACCTAAACAGTACGTTTATTAATTTTTACCCATTCCAATGTAGTTCAGGTTTATCTATCATACCATGGACCTAGCAGATTCTTGCTTTTGTTTTATTAACCAAATTAATGCAGTAATTACACCTTGGGCACCAGAGTGAAACAGCTAGTTCTCAGCCCAAGAGTCTAGGCATAAGGGACAAAAGTTGGCTCCATAGGTGAACCACATGGGAATGGGAAGACCAGCATCTGGCCTCACGGGACATCCATAGCATTCTTGGGTACCGTGCTGAGCAAAAGTTGCCAAGTGACTGACATAGGCAGTCGTGATCTTGGAATAAGCAAGGTGTTTCTTCAGGACAGCTAGAAGTTCAATAACGATACATTCTAGACTAGCTGGAAGAATGGCAGCCTGTTTTCAGCCTCTTATCCTAACGTGCTCCCAGATCTAAGGCACTCTCTGAGCTTGAAGTTGGCATTGGTAGGGCCTGGTCCTGGCAGAGGCTTCAGGGGTAAATAGGCAATGGCTTCTGTCCTATAAAATAGAAAATTAGGCTGGGCCAATGTGAAGGCAGATTATTTCAAAACCAAAAGACTATAGTATAAAAAAGTAAGAAATTGCATTAGATTCCATTACTTTACAGAAACTTTAGTTCCAAGAAAGGGTAAAAATGGGAGTTTGAGCAGCTAAGGAGATTTGTTGGGCTCCCATTCCCACCTCCCCATCCCCACAGCCTCCAAGCCCTATTAAAGTGATTGTCAAGATACTCCAGTAGGCTTGGGATACTCAGCTAATGTGCTGCTGTAGTACATTAGTCAACTATTTTTGTTCTAGATTGTCTGACAGTTCAGAGAATCTCTTATTCGTTCTTTTCCCTAACTGTTCCTATATCCAGCCTATTCAACTCTTACTCTTTAATTGAAAGCAAGTCTAGATCAATAGCTAGGAGGCCAATAGCTAGTTCAGTTCCCACAACTCTAGAATTTTACCTCCTAAGGAACAATTTGACACTGCAGTAGTATTAATGATTCAAAACACCAGCCCATTTTATTAGAAGATTAATCAGTTTCAGGAAGCTCTTTGTTATATACAACATCAAACGACTGATTCATTGGCTTGAAAAAATGTTTCAGTCAGTTCTTTTGAAGTTAGACAAAATCTGCTTGTGGGAATAGCTATCAAAAATGCTGTGTCATCGAGGCATTGTGTATTCAGTATTGGGTACCAAATATAAAAATTTCAGGTATAAAAGGAAATCTGATGTGCCCTTTCAAAAAGAAACAGGTGCAATTAAACCTTTTATCTGTGCTATGAAGTGATGTGCATATTATTTCCATACTATTGTATATTCAGTTATAAGTATTTCATGAAATAATAAATCTGTTTTATTATTGTAATTATGCTCAAATTCGATACTCGGGGCCAGAAATGTGTGACACCTAAGTTCACTTTAAGATAAACCCATCTTACTGTCCAGGAGAAAGAACTATGAGTCAGATGACATGGATCTGGTAGCCTTGATTTGGAGGAGAGACTTCAGTGTCAGCTGGAACACGTGTTGGGGCAGAAAGTCTCTTAAGACACAACTCTTTTTCCTCCCATTTATGGGACGTGATTGCAAACAGTGGAAAGGAATGAAAATCTTACCGGCATCCTACTTCATGGCCAGTGACGTAGAACATGGGGTAGGTGCAAGAAGATTGGCTTGTCCTTTTAATCAATCCCCTTGAGGTAAAGACTTTTACATTGAGACAGAATACTCAAAGTGAGATGGGAAAAATAAATCGTAGGAAAGTACTCAGCCAACAAACTTAAAGAGGAGAACCTATTTTCAGTTTTGTTGTCTCAAAAACCAAAATTTGTAGGTATCTTCTAAATATGCCTTTCCAATGCAGCATGCTAAATCATCCTCAACCAGTGGACACTGCAGAAAGCAGCCAATGTCAAGATGTCTGTGATATTATAAAGGGATGGAGATGGCCCACTGAGAAAACCCACATGCAATACTGTTGAGTGAGCTCACAACTGAGTCTCTGCTTTCTTACTGTGAAGGAGCTTTCTGTTGGACATCAGCAGACACTGTCGCTTCACTAGAAGTTGACCACCTTTGGTGCCAGGATGCCTGCCTGGGTCAGCAAGGGCTTGTTACAGGGAAAATTGTGAAGTGGGTGTCTTTTCCATCTTGCCACCTCTCTCATCTGTGTTCTTTTGCTCATGACACTCTCACCTGTGTTGTAGTGAAAAAACTAAGGTTAGGGAACTCACCCGATGTGAGAACTCTTGTGGCTGCCGGAACTAGGATGTGCATGGGGGTCTCTGTTTCTGCAAGCCTGAGTCTTGCCTTCCTACTGTATTGCCTCTTACATCACTTGTGCATGCGGGGTTATGAGGTGGCTGTCCTTAAAAAGCTTAGCATTCCTGTCCCAACTGTTGTTCCAATTTTAATAAAGTGGACATTTGTTTCACCCCACTTTGGCATGATCCTGCAACCCACATGTAAAGACATGAAATAACCAAACCACAAAGCCCTGAAAAAAGTTTTATTGAACTTAAGCTCAGAGACAGGGAGTTCCTTTGAGGTAAAGATGCTTATATTAAGGCAGAAAAACAGTCCCATAGGAAATATTTTCTGAGCAAAAGGAAAACAGTCCTTGAAGAAATTTAAAACCATTGAGACCTTAAAAAACTCTTCCCATCCAAAGAACCCAAAACAAGTTCATTTTCCTTCAAGAGTGTCACTGTTAAGTAGCACACCCACCAGAAGTGTCTGTGTTGAATCCTCTGGTACATCAGTCAGAAGCACAGAGTCTCACGATGAAGGAACCTTTTAAGGTCTTGCTCCTTAAAGCATGGTCCACACAAGTAGCACCATGCAGGAGCTTGTGAGAAATGCAGACTCTCAGGTCCCACCCCAGGCCTACTGATTCAGAATCCATATTCAAACAAGGCTTTCCTCAGGTTGCTTTGTGTACACCTTCAAGTCTGAGGAATTCTGTTTTAAGGGGCTGTTAATGAGGGGTACCTAAAGCTGAGTGACCCAGGCAGCATCCTACATACTTTAATACCTGCCAGAAGGGGGTTCCCACTTGAGTGAACCATATAGTGGGGAGCAGTTAAAAAAATAACCTGGCTCCTGTTCATATCATATATGATGACAGTTTTTGAAAACCTAACATAAAATCAATAATCTTATAAACCAAAAATTCCATTGAAAATGGGATCTGTGATGGGCACTGGGGACTCACTGAATCTTGCAGGGGATCAAAGGCATGTTTTGAATGTCAGCTGTCCTTGTACAGAGGGTCTGAGAGGCACCACCAGTAGAACATCCCAGCTGCTGACTGCCCAGGCATAGACAGCTTCTTGTGCTGCTGAGAGAGAGCTTGTGGGTGGGTGGTGGGTGCCCAGCGTGGGGGCCAGTGCAGCACAGCCTGGCCAGGTAGACTTCAGGAAAGAATGGGGGCATTCTTCACATTGAAAGGGCTGATTTCTCTGGTTAGATGGGTTGGAATTGATGGCCACCAGGAATTTAACATAATTAGGGCTAAGCCTCTGAATGGGAATTCCTCTACAATTGAATTCTGCCCGCAGGCTGGGGGTGAGGGCAGGATGGGGAAGGAGGGGGAGACTCCATTTCTAAACCCTCTTAGTCTTCATTGTGCTGAGAACCCATGGTGGGGCACCTTTTGTTATTTTCTCACCATTTCTGTGGACTTTAAGATTTGGAAATGCCTAGACTCTCCCAGCCCACCTGGCCAGGATCTTGAGGCCAAGTCCCTCCTGCTGCATGACCTATGGTTGTAAAGGATGATTGTAGACTCCGTGTTCAGTTCCTACCTCCACTGTTTGCTAGCTGAGAGAGTTACTCAGCCTTTCTGTGCCTGAATTCTCCCAACTGTGAATGGAGCCTGTCCCTTGAAAGGTGTCCCTACAAGATTGTCCTGGGGATTAAATGAGTTAATATGTGTTATTATGTACAATGTATATAGAACAGAACTGAGCACAGAGTAAGGTTAGCTATCATTTTCATGATATTAGGTCTTGAACTTAACCTCGGGCACTGTTTTCCCCAGAGGGGAAAAGGAAGAGTCAGTTTCCCACTAGTCATTAGTAAATTGGTGCCATTCTCCTCCTCAGGGTTCTAGGAAGTCCAAGAAGAGAATGATTCATTCTTGGTGAGAACAGGCCTGGAGTTTGGGGGTACCTGGGATGCTCTGAGAGTATAACAACACATGTTGACCTCCTGCCCTCATGACTGAAGCTTGGAGGCTGCACCATTATGCCATTTATAAACAAAATGTTTTTTGGAGACAGAATACAGCTTATGTTAGGTGGTCTCCTGTTGGCTGGGCAGCCTGTACTTGTAACTGCTTGGCTTGGCTCTCTGCAGTCTGGCGGTGCGGAGTTCAGACCGAGGTCAAGCCCTGTTGTTGGCAGTGTGACATAACTCAGGCTGCCCGAGCTCACGATAACCCCAGGGTTTCCCTTGGAATCTGCTGCTGTCCTGTTCTCCAATCTGACATCGCAGGCTCAGAAGTTTATTCTGGCATTGGATGGGAGTGGCAACGTAAAGGCAAAAAGTTAAAACAAGCAAGGTCTTCAGGAGGGGAGAACTACTTTAGCTCCAGGATAAGCTGGCTGCCTTAAGAGTGGAAGGCAAGGGGTACAGGAAATGACAGCATTCTCCAAATCTACACAGTTGGGGATATCTTTGGTATCTTCTGCTTCTTGCTCACACTAAACTGCTTCTTTTGACACCATCAGGAGCTAGTGACACATTAACTCTTAGCAGATTGTATCTTTTGGGGGTTTGTTGTTCTAGCGATAAGCCTGTTGGGATTTATGTTGCAAATCCAGAACTGTCCACCTTCATCGGTCCTTAAAACTTCACATACTAATAGAAGTGAATCTGGCAGAAATGTCAAAACTCAGACATAATCAAAATCCCATATCTTTTTTTCAGAATGGATTCTGACAAAGGAATAGTAAAGTATTTTATAATAGGAATAAAAAATCAGTAGATATTATTATTTGATTCTTAGACAATAAAATTAAGAAAGAGCTGGCTTGCTCATAAAAATAGCAGATAAGAAGCCTTGATTGAGACATCCATGCTGAATAATTATGAATGTGTAGAAAACTCCTCTGTTGAGTCAGTATAATGAAGTGAAGGCTTGTAATAAATGTAGAAACTTGGGTATTTGAGAGATCCCAGAAAAAGGTAAGGAAAACAAAGGGAAAAAAGGGTTTTGCAGGAGGAGATATGAATATAAACCGGGAAAAACTTATTTCAAGGGTGTGTGAGTGTACTCAGGCCTTTGTCATAACCAATTTGGAAAACCATAAATGTCTTTGAATGACAAGCTTGTGACTAATCCTATAACAGATATGCAAAAATTTGGAATAATGATATTTCTTTGGGCCAATTCAGAGAGAATTTGAAATTGCTGTGACTGAAACTGTCAAAAGTCAAATCGAAAGCCAATGAAAACTAATGTGTTAACAAACCGCACTTTCTTATTCCACATAAAAATAAGTGGAACTCAGATTGAAGGATTATTAAAGAAGATCGATCTTGAACTAATGAAGAAAAACCAGTTAGCATTCACTAAGGATGGGTCAAGTCTAACCACTTTAATTTCCCTTTCGAACAAGCTGATTAGACAGGTGGTTAGGAAAGAAGTGGAGGGAAGACATAGTTTGGCCTTTGGCGAGGCATATGATGATATATTTCATGTTATTCTGTAGGCAAGATAGAGAACTGTGGACTGAAAGCTCAAATGATTAGGTGTATCAGTAGCTTGTGGAAAGCAGAGGACACAGAAGATGCCTGGCTGATGTCTTCTTGCAGAATAGTTTCTTTAGAAAGGTAGAAAGTTCTAAGTCTTATCCTACTTAGCTGTAATCAGTGACTTGGGTGAATATGTAGAAAACCTCATTCCTTTCTCAAGTAACATGAAGTTTAGAAAAATGAGAGGTATATGAGAGATATGCAGTACAGATAGTTGTTGGCTATTTGTCCTATTTTTAAAAACTCAATCATTTCTTTAATATTTCCAGAAATTTAATGAGACACACAAGAAGCAAGAAGGTTTCATGAAAAACAACCTCTATATCTTATAACTTTGTGGATAAATCTGCCTTAAAACTGAGATTTCTCATACCTACCATTCACCTTTAGTTTATCTTTTATTACTTGGGTCTTCCAGAGTCCATAGCTTAGCTTCTTCAAAACTTCTATTTTAATTCTACCCTAAGAACCAAAATGCTCTGGGTTAAACTTTAGAAAGATAAGATACTTCTGTAAAAGAAGAATCTTAGACAAATTGCACTTAACCAAATTTAATTGGTCAAAGAACGATTTGTGAATTGGGCAGCGCCTGAAGCAGATGAGATTCAGAGAGGCTCTGGTGAAGATTATGGACAGAAAAGCGAAATTGAGGCAAAGACACAGCTAGGTTGGTTACAGCTGGTGCTGGCCTTATTTGAACCGGATATAAACAGTTGGCCACCTGCGATTGGCCAAAACTTGGTGATTGGTGCAAGAGCACTCCACAGTCTTCTTATTCACCCAGGTAAGTGACAGTTTGCTATATTCGGAGAAACCTTTGGGCCGAACTCAAAATATGTAAGGAGGTAGCTTTTGGCTAAGCTTAACTTAACACTTCCAAGTAGTGTAAAACATCAGTTCCTTATTATTTTTACCCTAACGATTTAAAAATCTTTTAGATTAATTGCATGCATGACCACCCACTAAAGAAAAAAATAAGTCTTTTCATGTGCTAATGACACATTGTATGAGAACAAATCCTGGAGTCATCTTTAAAGTGCTTCAGCTACTGCCTAAGATATGGTCAATGTTGATTATGACAAAGTTAAAACCATTGTCTCTTACATGTCTTTTTCAGAAACCATCACATCAGCACTTTGAATTGCTGGAGGTACATTTTGTAGTCGAAATATCCAGGCAGGCACAGCAGAGTCCCTGAAGCTCAGAATCAGACATTCCACAGAAACAATGAGAGACCTTTGCCTTCTGTAACTTTCTCCAATATATTTTCTTTTTTTTTTTTGAGTTGGAGTCTCACTCTGTTGCCCTGACTGGAGTGCAGTGGCCACTCCTGGCCACTGCAGCCTCGACCTGCTGGGCTCAGGTGATCCTTCTGCCTCAGCCTTCCAAGTAGCTAGAACTACAGGCGCGCGCCACCACACCCAGCTAATTTTTTATTTATTGTAGAGATGAGGTCTCGCCAAGTTGCCCAGGCGGGTCTTAAACCCGCGGGCTCAGGCAATCCACTCACCAATATATTTTCTAATCTCTGAACCTTTGCACGTCTTATTTTCTCTGCCTTGATGCTATTCCTGTCTTCTAAGTATCCTTTAAAATTCAGTTGGGAGTTAAAGTCCTCAGGATAGAATTCTGGGAATTCTATCCTGAGCAGATTCCCCGCATCTTTCCTTGGTGGCATTTCTCGCCATTTGTGTAATGATATAATTGTGCACTCAATGTAGGTTGATTTACTCTCTGCCGTGTCTCCAGCAGGCATAGGCCCCTACCTAGAGAAGCCATCCAAAGAGTAGATGGATGTTATTTGTTGAGTCCTAGAGGGACTGCCGATTCTCTCCTTGGATCGGATCAGACCACCCTAAGACTCTCTGGAGTGTGATACACTGGGCTTTTTTAGAGGCTACCACAAGAAGCTTTTCAGGGAATAGCATCCACCTCATCAGTGTGTCACTTTCCATCTCTCCAGGGAAGGAGGTTCAACTGTGTCATGAAGTGGCCTCATTTACTTTCATAGCCTGGGGACCACTTTTGTCTCTTTTCAGCAGTGCCTGATTCAAGAACAGGAATCACAGCCAAACACCTGTTGAAATAAAAATGCTTTATGCCATGGTTTGAAAATGGTTCGTCTAGATAGCTGCCAGGAGCAATGGAAACAGACCCGAACCAGGAGCCAGGGGTCTCAGCTCACATCCACCCAGAGTCACTGCCTGCTGCAGAGCAAATCCGTTCTGGGCCCCAGTTTCTACATCTGTGGGAAGAGTGGTGCTGGGGAGATAACAGCCCAGGTCCTTTGAAGGTCACAGCTTGGGAATCCTTGAAAGGTCAGCACCTGGGGCCCTGTCTGGCTCTATGAATAGAAAGAATGACAGAGTCCAACCTGCCAAAGGAGGATCAAGGCTTCTTGTTTAGTTTTGGGGGAACTTTCCCTCTTTGGTTTGCTCTTGTTACATGTAGGCCTAAAAAGGCTACCTCTAAGCCTGATAAGCAAAGATGGGAGTGGTGGAAAGTCACAGCCACCTCTAAGCCCAGAGTGAAATATTTGGAAACCATAGACGAGGTGAATAATACACATAGGCACCTGAAAAGCCACGATCTCAGAGCAACCACTGATATCATCTGGGTTCACCTCTGTCCCATCTTTGCTCTACACGTGTGCTTTCTTCCTGAAATCTCACTGTAGAGCTGTGTGTCCTGCCTTCCGAGCTTCCTGTCACAGCCCTTAGAAGATCACGTACTGAACACCAGCTGAGTGCCTGCATTGGGCTGGGCTCTGGATGCTCAATGGGCAAGACAGGGCTGCTTTTGGAAGTTTCCAACCCAGACTTTTCCACGTCATTGAGAACATTCCCTAAACATAGTTCGTAATGGCTACAACCAACTCTTTTTTTTTTGAGTCAGAGTCTCACTCTGTTGCCCAGGCTAGAGTACAGTGGCATGCTCATGGTCACTGCAGCCTCGACCCAATGGGCTCAGGTGATCCTTCCACCTCAGTCTTCCAAGTAACTGGAACTACAGACACGTGCCACCATGCCTGGCTGCTTTTTAAAATTTATTATAGAGATGAGGTTCTGCCAAGTTGCCCAGGTTGGTCTCAAACCTGTGGACTCAGGCAATCCTCTCACCTCAGCCTCCCAAAGTGCTGGGATTATAGGTATGAGCCATCGTGCTCGGCCTTATAACCAACTCTTAAAACCATTTGTGGTGGTTGTTATTGTAGTCTGTGTTCTCTGGAGGAGAAGATCCAGCTCCTGAGCGAGTACAAAGCTGAGCAAAGGATAAAAGGTAAGAAAGTGTAAGGTGAAGTCAGAGTAGAAGGTAGGAAAGAAAAATCAAGCGCGGAAGTATGGAGGGTGGGTGCATTCAAGAACAACTGCTCTGAGCCCAGGAACTCACAGGGTGGTTTGCATAGGAGTAAGAATACAGGCCCTAGAAGTAGGCAGGCTGCTGACTGTGGGCTCTTGGACTAGTTTCTCAACACATGTGGGCTCAGTCTACTTGTGGGGAATATGGAAATAATAACACTTAGCTTCTAGGGTGGTAATAAGAATTAAATGAGATAAAGCATGCAAAACAAGTAGCACTGAGTGCTCCATACATGAGATTATGAGCCCTTGTGAATTACCACTGAATTTCAACATTGCATAATATTTTGGGCCTGGTGGGGGGGGAGGGGGCAGCATAAGGGAGGGACCAGAGGAAGTAATGAAAAGTTTTTTTTAAGTACAGTTGTTTTTTTTGTTGTTGTTTTTGTTTTTTTGGTTTTTTTTGAGTTGGAGTCTCACTCTGTCTCCTGGACTGGAGTGCGGTGGCCGCTCCCAGCCACCGCAGCCTCGACCTGCTGGGCTCCCGCGATCCTTGAGCCTCAGCCTTCCAAGTAGCTGGAATTACAGGCGCGCGCTACCACGCCCGGCTAATTTTTTGATTTATTGTAGAGGTGAGGTCTCGCCAAGTTGCCCAGGTGGGTTCTCGAACCCACGGGCTCAGGCAATCCGCTCACCTCAGCCCCCCAAGGCGCAGGATTACAGGCTGAGCCACTGAGCCCGGCTGTTTTTGTTTTTTTTTAAGGAAGCAGGATTTATTGAGAGTATAGAAAAGCTCCCATAAAGGGAGGGGACCCCAGGGGGTTGCCCATCTTTTTTTCATCTGCTCAGCTATATATATGTGTCAGAAAAAGAAAATGCACTCAAAAGGGCAAACTAAACAGAGATTAATGAAAGAGTATTATACAAAGTGTGGATGGGAAACCACTAAGGGACCATGAGGTACCTCTGGGGTTCGCAAGAGTGGGAAGTCACGGCCATCTCTAAGTTGACTGAGCAAGGACAGGAGGGGTAGGAAGTCACAGCCACCTCTAAGCCTGATGGACAAGGATGGGAGTGGTTACAGAGCCCAACAAGTTCTAATACCACTGGATACGAGCCATGACTTTCAGCAGGCGAATGCAGCCCCCTCTGCTCACTGCAGTGACTGTCACTGGCCAATGACTCACCAAAGCCACAGGGCAAGGGGGCCAAGTGGATGCAGTCTCCAGAGTTCAGCTTCCTGAGCTTGGAGAAGAGCACAGAGATGTGGGCCAGCATCTAGAAGGGGAGCGAGAAAGTTCAGCACACCACTGGTCTCTAGGATATAAGAGTCTGATTGTCCCTTGGCATTTATGAATGTACCCATCAAATACCATTTGCACATGTGTTCACCATGCTTATAGAAACTGTTGCTGGGAGGATGTTTGCTGTTCCCAGTGCGAGATGGTCGATGACAGGTTCTTATGTTCATGTTCGAAATGAATTCGCAAACAGATACAGAGGAGTGGGATAAGCAAGTAGCTTTATGAAGCACTTGAGAGTATACCCTCAAGAGGGGAGAGCGGGCAGAAATAGCCTACAGAAAACTGTTCCTTCTGCATCTAAATATTGTTGAGCTATAACTTTTATTCTTATGGGCATTGAAGAGTGAGTTTGGGGTGAGTTTTTCCTAGAAATGGGTGGTCTTTTCCTAGAAATGACTTGGCACCCTGGTGTGTGAAGATTTTGTAAAACCACAATGCTAATGAGAAGAAATGGAGGCAAAAGTAGGCCCTGATTATCTTAGGTCAACCTTGACTATTGATGCACATTCTGAAGGGTCTCTAAGCTAGTTCCTGCCTTAGTGGTTGACTCTCTACCATAAGCATCCTGGATAAACAGACTACAGTGCTGCAGGTGGATCTAATAAGAGTCTAACAGTTAGGTAGGTGTGAATTTCCCTATAGCTAGGCTGCTTGCTTGCATGTGTGCTTCTGCAACAGCTGCTGTGACATCAATGAACTTGGAACTTTTCAACAGTCCTGAAGTTTTCCCAGCCTAACCTACTACTCTATCAGAGACCACATGGACCCAGAGGTCCTAGTACCTGAGCATCACTGCCCCCTTCCCTGTACCCCAGCTTCAGGGCCCAGTGATCCAGGCCACAATGTTAAGAACTATCAGTTCCCAGTAAAACCATACATCCTTCAACCAATGGAATTTAATGTTCAATTCGTACAATAAAACTGTGCTTATTAGCATTTTATGCCTCCCTGAAGATAAAGGAATAATAATAGTACTTTTGTTGGATACTCCTTAGACATATATTTTATGGTTAACACCACTAGGAAATACCAGAAGAGACTAGTAGGTAAAGAAGTGGCAGATTGAGCATTTATCAGTATTTAATAAATTGTGATACAAGCTAGTAGCTCCTGGTAATTTATCATTCTTCCCTACACCTCTCGTTCTGAGAGGGTCTGGTTGGAGAAAATGTGGACATTGGTCTTCTGGGAGAAGGCATGGATAGGAAGAGGATCAGAAAGTTAAATGGAACTCATTTTCAGACATAGAAAACAGCCATTTCTCTCCCTGTGCCAAGTGACAACTTTCCACCACTTTTCTAACGGCAAAGCAAAATCATGGATCTAAATTGCAAATAAGAACATGATCAAGGGGTGGATTTCTTGTTGGTGTGACATTGATTCATAAAAACATGTAGCTGTGTTCTAAAATTACTGTGTTTATATATTTAAATATTTCTTACTATAGGCCAAATGCTCTTATTTTTTTAATATTAGGACATACCCAAACCTTGAACAAGTTACCTTTGAGCTAGCAATCTGTTGTTAATTTAGAGAGAATAGAGGGAAGATATGCATCTCAGGAGCTCATTTTCATTTGTTTTTTTATTTCTGTTTTTACTTCATTTATGTATTCATTGCCAGCATCAGTAGCCTCTGCCGTCTGGTCTGGAAAGGCCTGGTCTTCCATTTCCAGTTTGGACAGAAGTAAAAGATGACAGATTTGGTAGAAAGCACAAATCATAAAAGAGAAGGCACTTAGGAGATTTCCCCTCCCTCTGCCCGCCTGCCCTTCAGGGCAGCAGATAGGCATCGGGGTTTGTGTGTTTTGGTTTGTGTTCAGAGATAAGAGAGCCTGCCATGGTTCAGGAATGAATGGAATTTAAGCATCGTACTTATTACTGGAGTTTCAAATAACTTTGCTCCTGGTTTATTAAATTTCCAAAATAGTCTCTAAGTCATACCCAGTGCAAACTTTTTTCTTCTGAAACTTTCTGATTGGTCACCAATTTCACAAATTCCCATGTGACTTTTCTTAATTTTTCCCAGGCTCTTTGTTATAAAGAATGATTCACTGATTATATATTTTTTAAAGGAAGTGTTGATTTTCAGCATCAGATTCTACTCATAATTCATAAGATATTTTAAAATGCTATTCTTTAACACGCAATTACAAGGAGCTTAACAAGCTACTAGTGTGTGCCCCTGGTCTAAGAATGTGACTTGAGGTAGGCAAACTGGTTCCGTTTAAATACTTCCACGGAGTCTTCCTTCTTTCCCAGGACTTTACTCATGAATGTTTATTTTTAAAGCTTTAGAGCAATTTGGTTGGCTTTCTTTGACTGTATCTTTTTTTTTTTTTTTAGCCCTTTGGAATTTGCAATATCAGATATTACAGTACTAATATCAGTAGCAAAAAATCCAACTCAATGACATTTTATACTAGAAACCAGTTAGAACGAGCATCTTTTGATAAAGCATACTTAAGTAAGCTCCTCGCCCAGTTTTTCACACCCAGAACCATATATGTCAAGGCGGGGGGACTCATACCAGTGTTAGTCTGAGGCGAAGAATGCCCCTGGCCTTGTTAACTCATCATTTGGAAATCTCTTAGGAAAAAAAAATGAGACCAAGACAGAGTCCTTTGCTCTCTGAGCCCCAGGGACAAATTCAGTGGAGAATCAAATCAGAAAGTAGACTTTCACCAAAAAGTCAAACTCTAAATGGCCTTGTACTTTTGTGGATTTGGTGTTTCCATGCACAAGGACACTGACGATGTGGAGTCTCCCAAGTAACTTAACAATGTGTAATTCTCCTGTGCACTTCATCTAAAATAACCCACACATTCCATGATAATTAGAGTTGGGTTTCTTGTTTTGTTTTTGTTTTTTAAAAAATAATTTATACTTTTCCATCTTCCAGAAGATATTTTAGACAGGTCTCAATAAAATGTACAAACACAGTAAGGTTGTCAAAATAGACAGAAAATCAAAAAGCATATAAAAGGGGAAGTTTAAAATAGTTACTGTAACTGAACATTAAATTTAATTCTGAGCTTCCTGGCAGTTTAGGGAAATAGGAAAAACAATGGGTTACATTGTCTTCTGCTTCTAATGAAAGGGAGCATTTCACTGCTTCAGAAGATACTTGCTGTTTTTCCTGTTACTACTTTTTAGCAGGGAGGTTTATATTTAACGATCCCTTATAGACCTTACAGAAAAATGAAGGAAAGAAATATAATGGCCTTCATATGACTTTTTTCATCCCCAAACAAAATGTGGAAGCAGAATACTAAAAATAAACCTAAGGAAAGTAAAACATTGCCACCTGTGGGGGAGGGGGAATGAGGTCAGTGTGTTCTTTAAAAACTGCCTTCAGGCACCAGGCAGTGTATATTCTAGATTTCGTGCAAGATAAAAACACCATTACTATCACTTTTAAAATGTATACAGGTGATGGATTTCATTTGCTATAAATAAAGAACAATGGCAAAAAATAATGGTTTTCACTCTGAATTGGTATATTTTTAAGTGTTTCTATTTTTCAAATATATCAATTTCAAATGTACCTATTTAAATATAAATAAACAAATTTTAATATGCCAATTAAAAAAATTGGTATACTTTTAAAATTCTAGCCGGGCTCGGTGGCTCAGCCTGTAATCCCCTGCCTTGGGAGGCTGAGGTGAGTGGATTGCCTGAGCCCGGGGGTTCGAGACCCGCCTGGGCAACTTGGCGAGACCTCATCTCTACAATAAATCAAAAAAATTAGCCGGGCGTGGTAGCGCACGCCTATAATTCCAGCTACTTGGAAGGCTGAGGCAGAAGGATCGCTGGAGCCCAGCAGGTCGAGGCTGCGGTGGCCGGGAGCGGCCACTGCACTCCAGTCTGGGCG
>CAUYQG010117651.1:0-12709 GCA_963574415.1 Tarsius wallacei
AATTTAGGAAACCTTGTGTGATTTCTGGGCTGAACCACATTCTTTATAACTGGTTTGAGTTGTATCTGTTAAGCGTTGCCATAGTAATCATGCAGTAAAAACCTTAGCATAGTAGCTAGGATTTGTGCTAATTAGCTTAGACTAAGAAAACTATTAGGATTTAAGTTAGTCATTAGATGTTATATATGCATAAGCCTTAGAAGTTATTGATCATTAGAACGTTATGATATTAGAGATGTTGTATTGCTTCTGAGGAATATTAACCAAGCATGAGGAACTGTAAAATAATTTTGGGATTGCCCTCCCTCATGCTTGAGGGAGCGCCTGGTGGGTGAGGGACGCCCCTCACCCACCTCACCTTGTGTTCATGTAAACATCTTGTGATTTTATTGGGATTGTCCTTCCTCATACCTGAGCAAACACCTGGTGGTGGGGGGGGCGCCCCTCATCCACCCGGCTTTGTGCTCACGTGAAAGTCTTGTGATTTAGCCTGTGAAAATTTGGGATAAAAGGAACATGAAAACCTCCATTAAACGGCTACTGCTCAATCCGTTTGAAGGGTGGTCCATTCTCTTTCTTTCTCTCTCTTTCTCTCTCTTTCTCTCTATATCTATCTCTCCTGCAGAATTGGCTCCTGCACTAGACAGGAGTCTAATCCCTTTGTTTCCCAGGAATAATCGCTGATGCCACCACACCTTTCCAGGGACACTCTAAATCTCTCTGTGGGGGCTGGTCCCCCACACCCCTTTTCATTGCAAGTGCTATGGTAAGGTATCACATTCCTAATTCTGCCGACGCTCTAGCCAAGTAGATTGCATAAAGGCCAGATCATTATTAGAATTCTGCCAACCACAGCAGATTTGCCCCTTTCCTCGCTGGAAGCCACGAATCTCCATGCCCAACTGGGCCTCTCTCATTTTCCCTGCAGTCTGTGCCGAACCCCACAGAGAGGCTGTCATCCCGGAGAGTTCTTTCCTTTGTTGGCTCCAGAGCTGCTCCGAGCATTTGTTGCAAGATGAAAGACCCAGTTTAGAGGAGACAGGAAGATAAAGCAAGAAATGCTCACCTGAATTGGGGCCGGAGAGAAAGGAGTCGCTCTTTCAGAAGGCTGCTTCTCTGCAATCCACCTGAGCGACACTTTCTATTAACAGGCATAACCTTATTCTAAGCCTGTAATGTCGTCTGATTCCAAGCTCATTTGTTGGCTGGATTCAGTGTAGCAACCTAGACTATGAGAGCTCAAGAACTGAATAATGAGTTTCTTCCCAGGACAGCCCAAAGGAAATGCACCTAAATAGCCATTCCTATTCACATAATTCCTCTAATCCACACTAAGGATGGCTTTCTTTTTACAGAGACTAGCATGATTCTTCAGATTAAGGAATGAAACTAGGGTTATCCCAAGTCTGTGTTATAACCCTTGGCAGACAGATATAAAATTTAACAATATCATATCCAAGGTTGGACAGAACCAAAGCTCAGAGGTTGACAAACTAGACCATGGGTCAAATCTACATCACATCTTGGTAATTCTCACCACATTTCACTTTTTCATTATTATTATTATATCTGTGACAGTGACTTGTGATCAGTGATCTTTGATGCTACTATTGTAATTGTTTTGGGGCACCATATACCTCACCCATATATGATGGAGAATCAATGGATAAATGTTGTGTGTGTTCTGACTGCTTCACTGACTGGCGGTTGCCCTGTCCCTCTCCCTCCCTTCAGGTCTCCTTATTCCCTGAGACACAACAATATTGAAATTAGGCCAGTTAATAAGCCCCCAGGGGTCTCTAAGTGTTGAAGTGGAAGGAAGAGTTTCATATCGCTTACTTTAAATCAAAAGCTAGGAATGATTAAGCTTAGTGAGGAAGGCATGTTGAAAGCCGAGACAGGTCAAAAGCTAAGCCTCTTGGGCCAAACGGTCAAGTTGTAAATGCAAAGAAAGAATTCTTGAAAAAAATTAAAAGTGCTACCCCAGTGAACACATGACGAAGAGAGGCAAACGGCCTACTGCTGACAGCAAGAAAGTTTTAGTAGTCTAGGTAGAAGACCAAACCAGCCACAACATTCCCTTAAGCCAAAGCCCTAATCCATCCAAAACAAGGCCCTAACTCTTCCATTCTATGAAGGCTGAGAAAGATGAGGAGGCTGCAGAAGAAAAGATCGAAACTAGCAGAAGTTGCTTCATGTTTAAGGAAAGACACTGCCTCAATAACATAAAAGTGAAATAGCCAGTGCTGATGGAGAAGCTGCAGTACGTTATCCAGAAAAATATAGCTGAGACCATTGATGGTGGCTACACTAAGCAACAGAATTTCAATGTAGTTGAAACAGCCTTCTATTGGAAGAAGATGCCCCTTAAAACTTTCATATCTAGGGAAGAGAAGTCAATGCTTAGCTTCAAAGCTTCACAGGACAGGCTCACTCTCTTATTACAGGGAGTTAGTGCAGCTGGTAACTTTAAGTAGCATCCAGCGATCATTTACCATTCTAAAAACCCTAGGGTCCTTGAGAATTATGCTAAATCTACTCTGCCTGTGCTCTATAAATGAAACAACAAAGCCTGGATGACAGTACATCTGTTTACAGCATGGTTTACTGAATATTTTAAGCCTACTGTTGAGATCTACTGCTCAAAAGAAAAGATTCCTTTCAAAATTACTGCTCACTGACTATGTACCTCATCACTCAAGAATTCTGATGGAGATGTTCAAGGAGGAGATGAACGTTTTCTGCTAATACAACACCCACTCTGTACCCCGTAATGGAAGAACAATTTGGACTTTTAAGTCTTATTTTTTATGAAGTACATTTCATAAGCTATAGCTGCCATAGATTGTGATGCCTCTGATGGAGCTGGGTGACATAAATTGGAATCCTTCTGGAAAGGATTATTCAGCATTCTAGATACCATTAAGCGTACTTGTGATTCATAGCAGGAGTTCAAAATATCAACATTAACAGCAGTTTGGAAGAAGTTGATTCCAGCTCTCATGGATGTTCTGGAAGGGTTCAAGACTTCAGGGGAGGAAGTAACTGCAGATATGATGGGAACAGCAACAGATTTAGAATTCTAAAATGGAGCCTGAATTATCACTGGATTGCTGCCACCTCATGATACAACTTGAATGGATGAAGAGTTACTTCTTACAGATGAGCAAACAAACTGGTTTCTTAAGATGAAATCTACTCCTGGTGAAGATGTGGCGAACATTTTTGAAATGACGACAAAGGATTTAGAATGCTCCATAAACTTAGTTGACAAAGAAGTAGCAGAGTTTGAGAGGACTGACTCCAATGTTGAAAGCAGCTCTACTCTGTAGCATCTCATGCCACAGAGAAATCTTTCATGAAGGGAAGAGCCCACTGATGTGGCAAACTTCACTGTTGTGTTATTTTAAGAAATTGCCAGTCATCCCAACCTCAGTAAACACCACCCTAATCAGTCAGCAGCCATCAACACTGAGGCAAGACCTTCCACCAACAAAAAGATTATGACTCACGGAAGCCTCAGATGATCATTCGCACTTTTAGCAATAAGGTATTTTAAATTAATGTATGTACATTTTTTAGACATAATGCTATTGCACACTATAGCATTATAGTATAGTATAAACACACCTCTATATGAACTGGGAAACCAAAAATTTGCATGACTCATTTTATTGCAAAATTCACTATATTGTGATGGTACAAGGAACCTACAATATTTCCAAGGTACACTTGGAAATTCAAGAAGATAAGATCTAACCACCTACCCCTAAACTGAGAACAGTTTTTACTACTTTCTCCTTGTAAACTAATTAGAATCCGTTCCCATTTTCTAGTTAAAATCTGCCACCTTTTACCATGAGGACCATTTGATCTTTATTCTTTCTTGAACATACAGTCAGCATCTCTCTGTCACCGAGCTCAGCTATGCAGCAACCCTGACAAGTCCCAGTTTAAGGGGTGCTGAAAGTAGTCAGCTGGATGCCATCAGATCCATAGAGAGCCTTTGGCAGGTGCTTTAAGCTATGCTTATCTTGATCAGAAGCAGAAACATCAGAATAACAACTGCTAAACATTACTTTCTTTTCCGAGCTTTGTGCTTTCTTAATGAGTATAAGGATTAAGAGACATGGGCTCTCCTTGTTGAAATTAGGGCTATGCAAGGTATGCAAATGAACTGAAGCATTTTAGGGACTCTCCTCTATGGATCTGATGGCAACCAGCTGACTACTGTGAATTGGATGGAGTCCAGTGTTAAGGGACAGTGCCCAAAGCTTGACTCTGTGTTTTCTATGTTCCAGTTGGGGTTACCTAATGTTGCCTCTAAACTTAAATGAATCTTACCCCTAGAATACTTTCCCACCTGCCTCAAATGAATTTGGGCAGAGCACCCCAAATGACAGAGAAAGGAGCTTCATGAAGCCTACGGACAGGTTGTTTACTGATTATGAAAAAGTGGTTTTTTTTTTTAGTTGGAGTCTCACTCCGTCGCCCAGACTGGAGTGCAGTGGTCCACTCCTGGCCACCACAGCCTTGACCTGCTGGGCTCTGGCAATCCTTCCACCTCAGCCTTCCAAGTAGCCAGAACTACAGATGCATGCTACCACGCCCGGCTAATTTTTGATTTATTGTAGAGACAAGGCCTCACCAAGTTGCCCGGGTGGGTCTCGAACCTGCAGGCTCAGGCAATCCACTCACCTCGGCCTCCCAAAGTGCTGGGATGACAGGCTGAGCCACTGAGCCCGGCCCGAAAAAGTGTTTTTCACAAGCATCCGTGTGTGTGGCCGACTTTTTTTTTTTTTTTTTTTTTTTTTTAGTATAACCTGGTAGCAAAGTGGTGAGAGAAGAGATGACTTACATCCACCCCTAATGAAAACCGACTTAATAGTATCTTTGAAAAAAATAACCTAGAGATTGCCTATGCTCAGACCCCAAAGGTGGTGCTCTCCCCTTTACAGAGGTGTGATATGTCACTGGATGGGACTTCATCTGTCACATCTGCAAAATAGATGTACAAAGACTGCTGTCCTGAGATAACATGTGCTTGGGTCCTCTACCCTTCCCAGGATCCTCAGTTGAGGACCAAACAGAGGCCTTCTCAAGTTGCCCCATAGGAAACCCACTGTCCAGGCACTTCTGAATTCTGATATTGACCGAATTCTTTCGCAAAGACCTGGTTAATGGCATGTATGAGATGACAGGCAGATGACAGTTAAGGTCACTTCATGTTTCCCAGGAGATGTGGCTGGTGCTAGGTTGTCAATGGAATTTGACATGGACGATTTCTGCTAAGCCTATCTCTTTCTCTTTGTCATTTGTGGTCCAGGGGTCAGAGGCATCAGAAGCAGATTTCTCTTCCCACAAGGGGCCCCTGTGAGTCAGCATCTACTTCATACTTCTTCTCTGTGGCTTTGAGAATATCCTTGTTTTCCTACTGTTTCCTGACATTGTGACAAGTCACAGCTAAGCTGGGGAGAGCCACCACTCCCACCTCCTCAAGAACTGGCCAGGCGCGGTGGCTCAGCCTAGAATCGCAGCACTTTGGGAGTCCGAGGTGAGAGGATTGCCTGAGCCCAGGGGTTCAAGACCAGCCTGGGCAACTTGGTGAGACCTTGCAATCACAAAAATTAGCCAGGCATGGTGGCATGCATCTGTAGTTCCAGCTGCTTGGAAGGCTGAGGTGCAAGGATCACCTAAGCTCAGAGGGTTGAGGTTGCAGTGGCCGTGAGTGTGCCACTACAGTCCAGCCTGGGAGACAAGAGTGAGACTCCAAGTAAAAAAAGAAAAAAGAACCAAGACCCATTTCCATGGGAGCAGCATCCTACACTGCTGCACTTTATCCCCCAGGGCGATGGAGTAAGACGCAGGTGCACAGAGGTCTCTTCTACAGTGGGTGGCGAGGGGTATGCTGAACACCAGCTCAGACATTGAAATGCACCACAGGAGAAAGCAAGCTCTATTCATCTCACAGAGGAGAAGGGAGACTGCATTAATCAGACGGCTCTAACATGTTACCTGCTGGGCTAGGAGCTCGCAAATTCTCATTTACTCTCCCCAGTTTCCGGGTAGAAAATGAAGGAGGGGTGAGGTTCACCACTCACTCAGTTTACTCAGCCTAGAGGCCGCAGAGCGGGAATAAGAAGCCAAGTGACTGCCCTTCCTTCTTTGCAACTCACGACTCACTGGCCACATGGTCTGGAGAAGGGGGCCGCAGAAGTCTAGACGCATCACCCACACGGAGAAAGACTGCACAGATTGACCTGAGCTGCCAAGTGTGACCACAGAAGTGCCCTTTATAGACAAACAGGTCTGGCTTTTAGAAGATACATCAGAGAAACTACAACTTAAATGGCCCGCCTTTGCTTCAGCCCAATTGGCTGAAAGAAATGACAGGCACTTTGCTCAAGCACCAGAAGTATCCACAGGAGAGGCAGCCCCCAACAGAGGAGACACTCCTGAAAGGCTGGGAGGAAGAGAGGAGCAACACACACAGGCATATTGTTATGTTCAGATGGCAGAGCGATTATGGGAAAAGTGCTGCACCCTTCGCCCCACATTCCTATGCTGAAATACCCCCAAGGTGATGGTGTAAGGAGGTGGGGCCTTTGGAGATAACTGTGGATAAGAATGTGAATGGGATTAGTGCCCTGATACAAGCGGCCTGAGAAAGTTCCCTCACCCGTCCACCATGTGAGGATGCAATGAGCGTAGTCTATATAAGCAAGCGCCTCGCCAGACGCGGGATCTGCCGGCCTCTTGATCTTGGACTTCCCAGCCTCCAGAACTGTGAGAAATAAATTTCTGTTGTTCACAAGTCACTCGATTTATGAGATTCTGTTTCAGCAGTTGGAAGGAACTAAAACACCAGCTTTCCCTGGCACCGCTATTTTACACACCAGGTGAATCAGCCACCCACCCAGCCCTGTCCTGGCTGCCGTGGCTCCTATCTGGCATGCTCTGTGCCGGGTGGGCACTGGGTTAACATGAGAAGAGACCATGGAACCCCAGGGAGTTATCCAAAAAAGCATGTGAAGATGCTCTCCTGCCTGCATCGCTTCCAAATGCGGAAAGAAAAGGAAAGGGGACAGGCTTGGAGAGAGAAGGAATGGCTTGAAGAAGGTTGGCTCTCTACCTGTGGGAGCAACTGCAAAATTTAAGTGTTTGACTGGGGTCATGTTTAGGATCCTAGGGGCGGTAATGTCAGGTGAACGGATAACACACAAAGCATCCAGAATTCACAAAACAGACCGGGACTGGCATAAGAGGAAGCACCCATCAAAGGTCAGGCCAGAGCCTCAGCTGCTGACTGTCCTCTGTGCTCCAAGCCCCCTGCCCCAGTGAGGGAACAGGACACTGTAAGAAAGGACAGAGGTCAAAGGAAGCTCGGGATCTCCACGGAGAGGGAGGCAGGTAGGGCCTTTCAAAGAGCAGAGAGTACAAGGGAGAATCATCAAGATTCTCCAGGCTGAGTCATCCTACCTGCCCTATTAAGCAGTTTCAAAAATTTACAACCGCAAAGTATCCAATGGTGTTTTCATGGCCAGCGAGGTAAAGAAAATCCTGATGAAACTGCCATCAAGGGCCGAATCCACAGATATCAAGTGAAATCAAGAGGAAGGTACAGTAGTCCTGCTTTCTACCAATGTATTCTTAGGCCTACAGTCAGACAACTCCAGAAACCCTGCGTCCTGGCCAGGCCCTCACTGGAAAGAGGGAAGACCAAGGACGGGGAAAGGTGAGCTGACTCAGGATTAACACGGAGGAGACCAAAAAAAACAGTCGTGGCATTTATTTTTTGAGTAGAAGATTCGACAGGGACCAAGTCATCTTCTTGAGAGGACTAGATTCCCGTGTTGCTCTAGCAAATCTCTACAAGTTTGCTATCATACAGTTCTGGAGGTCAGAGTCCAAAATGGGGCTCCTTGGGCTAAAACCAAGTGTCAAAAGAGGCTTTAGGGGGAATCCATTTTCTTGTCTTTCCTATCTCCTAGAAGTTTCCCACATTCCATTGGCAACCTTAATACCCCTGGCCACGTAACGTGCCATATTCACAGAACTGGGGATCAGGATGTGGACATGTTTAGGGAACTCTTACTCTGCCTAAACTACTGAAATCAGCAAATCGCCTGGCATCCATTCTAAATATTTCTAGAATCGGTGAGTGCCCAAGTGAATAACGTCACGGCCAGATTTTAATCTTAGGCTCTGCCACCTCACCACCACTGTGGCTCTTGTCCCATGCTTTCTCTCCCCATGTCCAGTTTTGGGCTCATCACTGTGTCCTGGGACACTTCTGCTTCCCCCACCTATCTGCCTTGAGTCCCTTCCTCACGGGGCTCTCGGGTTTACAGCCCCCGCCTCCCTTCCCTGGTTCTGACCCCTTTCCAGGTTCTCCATCCCGGTGCACAGGGTCTGATTTGATGCTATCTAACCTGACAGGTTCCCAGCCACGTGGCTTCGCGCGAGGGAGCCCTGGGCATCTCGTTCTACTTACGCAATGGCTTACGCAACTGCTCTTTGGCTGCATCGGCCCCTGTGTGTTGGCGGCCGTGCCTTCCCCGCCAGCCTCTGGAAAGGCTCGAAATAGATTTTTAAACCAGCTCCACATCTGCTTCTGCTTTCCCTGCCAGATTCCTTCTCTCTCTCTCTCTCTCTCTCTCTCTAATGACCCCTTTATTTTTTTCATGCTCCTATCTTAATCATAAAGAGGGAAGGGGGTGAGTCAAAGGCCAGTATCTGCAAAGCCAGACTCCAGAATCTTCTACCGGCTACTGGGAGTAAGAAAGAGAAGAAAGAAAATAATGAGGAACTGCTAGCACTGACTAGTGCATTAGGGCTCTAGGTTCTACTTTGTTTACTGCTCTGTTCTATCAGCCTAAGAGGCAGACTATATATTCTGTAAAATAGGATGACGCTAGCTCCACCTTATGGGTTGATTTAAGATTGAGATCCGAGGCAAGTGGACAACTGGACAAGGACTCGCCTCTTGGCCTTCCCTCTCCCCAGCAGTAGCGAGCAACTCCAAGGTCACGCCAGAAGCAGGCACGGAGTGAAGACCAAAGGCTGTCTGTTGCAGAGCTCGTGTTAGGCACAGTTAGTAAAACCAAGCCGCTTGGGTGCATGGCTATAAAGATGCTCTGCTTCCAGACAGCAGTGTGGGAGATGGTCCAAAGCCACCTTAACACCCGACCATGAATTTAGGGAACCGGGCATTTTGCGGCTGTAGGGGATGAGATTCAGGATTTCCTTGTTCTGCCTGGTAAGTCATATTCACCCATATACAGCAGTTCCATTTTCCATATTATTCTGCTTTTTACCACCGGAATATGGCCACAGTGATGGTGCGCATTGACTTTGCTATGAACGGGAGGCAACTGGGTGATGATGGGCTAATGATTGTCTACCTTCTTAATGCTAAGTGACTTATTACCCACAGACATGCTCCGGAAGTGCTATGGGAAACTCCTGACTGCTGAACACATGCAAGTTAAGCTTCTTAATTGAAAATATAATCTGTATTGCAGAGATTAAAATATACTGGATTCATTTGGGCTCAATTCTTCCCCATTGTCCCACATACATTTTCTTTACGCTACACAATCAAATGAGTTCCCCTGCTATGGAAATTATTTCAACACAATAAATCAATTTTATAGTGAAGCTATGACTGAATGTCCTATTTAAAAGCAAAGCAAATCAGGGATGGAAACGATTTTCCTACTGATGTGATCAGTATTTGCCCGTATGCCTTTGGCGATCCATATACTGCCTTTATCTCTTTTTGATTTCCTGGTTTTCTTGTCCTCCCCTTTGTTGTCCTTGGGGAAGGCTTTAGTTTTGTGTGATGGAGAAGAGGCAGTGCCAGAGCAAGGCTTAGAGGGGACAGGTTGGCAAGGCTGGCTTCACCATTCCAGTCTCTGGTCGAGGGACAACCCCATCTGCCACCCTCCAGTGCAGCCTGCCCAGAGCTTCTCATCAAGACGAACACAGCATTCCAGGGACCCGCCAGCTCCTTGTAGCACTTTTTATTTATTTTCATAAGTCAACAGTCACTGGCATTATATGCCTTCCAAATTATTTTCTGAGCCCCTGTCCAAGGAGGAGGCAAATTCCATGAAGATAGGGGCTTGGTGAGTCTTCTTCAGCATTATATCCCTGGCATCTAAAGCAGAGCCTGGCACCCACATCTGTTCACAATCAAAACACCTTGTAAAGTGAGATTAACGCCACCACACCGAGGCCAAAGCTGCAGAAGTGTGGGGGAGGTAATGCATTCAGAGGTAGCCCTCAGGCCCTGACACAAGACCCTGACGCACTTTAGTCCTTTCATGCTCTAGGCCTTGCCCAGGCCGCTGACCCTCCCTGGGAGGCTCCTGCCTCCTGTACACATGGTTAACGCCTTCCAATTTCCCAGCTCCCAGCCATCCCGGATCCACTGGTTCCTCCTCACATGCTCTTGAGAACGGTTTGATTCTCCTTCAGGGTGCCTGGATCACTCTTGTTCGTACATATTCATTCCTTTGGTTGTCGGAGCAATGTCCAGTGTGCCTTCCCTAATCCCCACTCCTTGAAAAGAGTCCACCCCCTCCCCGCCAAACAGACCGCTTGCCTGCTTTGGCCTCTACTGATCCCAATATCTAGCACTCCGCCCTGGCCCTTAGCAGGTACCCAACGCACACCTGAATAGGGAAAGGATGAACCAATGGGGTAACAGAACCGGTCCGGAAGCTCATTTGTCATTTTCAATTTGAATGTCAGTGTACGTAGCAATTCAGGATCCAGCTGTGTCGTTATGCACACTTCTGGTTTTTTTTCTTTTGTACCTTGATGTTTAAATATGAGAAATTAACCATTTTCTTTTTCTCTTTCTTCCTTTTTAAAAAATTTTAGACACATGTCTATTTTAAGGTGGGAAAAGAGGAGAGAAATGACTGCTGAGCAAAACCACTTCCCAGACAGACAGTGGGCAGCATTAAAGACACCACCTACCTTCAACCCTGTGGCTTGATTACCACCCTAAGGCCACTGTCTTCCTTATCCTTTGAAAGAGCAAGGTCAGAGCCTCTAGATGCAAATTCCACTGGTGTCCCCTACCGTGAACCTCACAGCAGGACAGCGGCTGCAGTCCAAACACCTTGGGGTGTCTAAGTAAGAACTCAGGTGTCCTCAATAACACAGGGAGTCCTGTAAGTGGCACACACAGAATCTACAGGCACACTTTGGCTCAGCCTGTAATCCCGCACTTTGGGAGGCTGAGGTGAGTAGATTGCCTGAGCCCGCAGGTTCGAGACCCGCCTGGGCAACTTGGCGAAGCCTCATCTCTACAATAAATCAAAAAATCAGCCGGGCGTGCCTGTAATTCCGGCTACTCGGAAGGCTGAGGTGGAAGGATCGCCGGAGCCCAGCGGGTCGAGGCTGCAGTGGCCGGGAGCGGCCACTGCCCTCCAGTCTGGGCAGCAGAGTGAGACTCCAACTCAAAAAAAAAAAAAAGAAGTTGGAACGTCTTCACGTTGTAGAATTTTCAAAGCGGACCAAGTTCATCATCTCAACTCACCAAACTCTAAGAGATGGCTCTAACACATGTGTTAAACGGCTGTCCAAGAAGCTGCAGCACAAGGCAGTTTCAGTGGATTACCTAGTTCAATATCGTCAATGAATGAATGCGAACTAGAATTCATACCTCCTATCGCTGGACACTGTGGGTTCTCACCACTTCCCTGTGAAATCTGTGATCAATCATCAGTGCTTTCGGGTGAGCAGAGGAGTAGTGCTCTGCAAGAGAAGCAAGATAGCTGGACTCTAGGTTGGAAATTGAGAGTTATCTGCATAGATATGGTGAGCAAGTGAGGATAGAAAAATCTGGATGATTTCAACAACTCAAAGGATGATGCGTTACACCACTTTTTAGACAAAAAAATTTGCTTCAATGCTTTTTTGTAAAAGGTTGATGTGGAGTAAACCTTTCTCTCCTGTCCCAAACTCAGGTCCCCACAGTCAGGATTCTTTTTAACTTAGGATTTTTGAAGAAGAACACAACACGTGTCTTTGCACCCAAACCCCTAGGCTTCTATAAAAATATTCACTTAATGAGGTCACAGAGTTAATACTGAAATGTCTGAAATACATAGTGTGGGCCCAGAAAAACTGTCAGCAAAGTCTCAAAATAGCTTTACTAACGTCTGTCAAGTTTTGGGAAATAATCCAGGAAAATGATCCAAGAGTGTACACAGAAGAGTCAGCTCATTTTAGCTAATAACGGTACAGCGAACAAGGTTTTAGGTGAAATTTGTGATTATTTGAGGGGGATTTCTCTGTTCCACGCTGACAAGTTTCCTGGCCTTGCGGGAGTCTGTCCTTGGCGGGGAGTGTCTATTTCCAAGTCCACCCAAACATAAGACCACGAGCAAGGTAGTCTGGCGTGAGCAGGTGTGAGCATTGAGGAGAGGCTGGCGGGTGGCTGTTCAGACCCTGCTCTGCTGCTGTCACAGTCTGCCTGTAGGATAATGCTATTCCATAAACCCACACTCAGTTATCCTGTCAACCCCATTCTTCTGAGTTAAGGGTCATACATCTCTGCCAAACTCACTCCCAGTTCCAAAAGATGAAACCAAGGTGTCACAAAAATAACAACCCAAAACACGGTGCTTTCTGATCTGGAAAAAAAAAAAAGCAGCAGCCGGGCTCAGTGGCTCGGCCTGTAATCCCGCGC
>CAUYQG010117652.1:0-40407 GCA_963574415.1 Tarsius wallacei
TTGGCTTCTGTAGGGTCTAGGGAAGAGGGGGAAGGGGGCAAAAGGCATCACATCTTAGGGGCCTACCATGGTCTATGAAACAGGGCAGACCATGTCCCCTGCCATCCATAGAGCACTCCACACCACATCCCTCAAATACCATGCTGCCTATCCAAGTACACTCCATGCATCACACTGCACACATGATGGAGACAGTGGGGCTGTCACTCACCGGCTGACAAGAAGCAAGGAGAGTGATGAAATGAGAAGAAAGAAGAGATGACGGAGGTAGAGAAGGGAGTGGTCAGGTGAGAAGAAAGGAAAAAAGAAAAAGAGGAATAGAGGTAAGTGGGAGAACAAAGATGGTAGGAACGATGGGGCCCTGGTGAAAGGGAGACTGGGAGGACAATAAGAATAGATTTGGGAAACAGATGGTGAAAAGACTTGAGCAAAAAGTTAGAGCAAAAAGACTTGAGCAAGGCTTGCAGGAAGAGGCGTGTGCACTCAGGGAGGCTGGTGTGAGGAGCAAGTCACCCCCTCTCCTACCAGCAGCACATGGTCCAGCAGTTCCAGGTAGCCATTGGCACATTCCCTGCCATAGTGCAGGGCTCGAAGCCGCACATCAGGGGCCACTTCTGGGTGGAAAGCTGCTTCCTGTCCCCCAGAAAAACATGTCAGCTTTAGGATTTGAAAGAGCTCTAGGCCCCTCAAATCCTTATGGTTTCTCCCCACCATGCTCTGCCCCGAAGTTGCCTCACTATTCCAGATTTCTGCCTCACTACCAGGATTGCTACCTTGCAAGCCCGAAGCATATCTGCAATAGCACGACGGCTCAGATTGGCTGTAGCAATGACATCTTCCTGGCGACAGGAATTGCCAGCAGCAACAGCCTTGGCTGTTGCCATGGTGATACCCTTGGTCATTCGGATGAAATCTTCTGGGGTGGAGGTTTTGGCAGGTGGCTCTGGGGAACAGAAAACCTATAGGGGCAGAACAAGAATAAAGATTTTACAGTGACTGAGACTGAGGCAATATAGTACTCTATGCTTGTGTGATTTGGTTCTTTCATCCACCTTTTCATTCAATAAGCATTCCCTGACTTCCTATTGTAAGTCAAGTCCTTTCAGACATTCACACATCACAGGTCATACAACAGGTTCGTTGGTCATCATTTCTGACTGAGGCAGTTGGGGACATTTTGTTTGTTTGAAATTATAGAAGTAGCTTTTGGTAGGGGTTTCATTCCTAAAACAGAGAAGCCTTGAAGGGGTGAGTGGGAGAGTGGATCATAAAAAATATACAGATAACAGGAGGGCATTTTAGGTAAATGATAGGACATGAATAACCAATATGTCAAGTGAGAAAGTATCAAGGATTGTTCTCGAATATAGGAGTGGTGGAGAAAAGGTTGGGGCCTTGAACTTTTTTTTTTTTTTTTGAGTTGGAGTCTCACTCTGTCAACCAGACTGGAGTGCAGTGGCTGCTCCGGGCCACCGCAGCCTCGACCTGCTGGGCTCCGGCAATCCTTCTGCCTCAGCCTTCCAAGTAGCTGGAACTACAGGGGCGCGCTACCACGCCCAGCTAATTTTTGATTTAATGTAGAGATGAAGTCTTGCCAAGTTGCCCAGGCGGGTCTTGAACCCACGGGCTCAGGCAATCCACTCACCTCAGCCTCCCAAAGCGCTGGGATTACAGGCTGAGCCACCGAGTCCAGCCGGGGCCTTGAACTTTTATGACTTTACATAAATGTACAAGTCATAAAAATATTTTGATGTATATGTTCAATCCACAAATGTCTATTAAATATCACTAGGTGGTAGATTCTGTGTGAGGTGCTTGGATGCAATGCGGAACAAGGGAGACAAGGTCCTTGTTCTCATGAAGCTTACATTCTAGTTTTGGGCACAGGATAAGTAAGTAAACAAGTAGTAAAACTAAAGACTGTGATTAGGGCTATGAGGGAAATAAAGACAGTACTGTGATGAGAAATAAAAATGAGAACCTATTTCAGATAGGTGGTCAAGGAAGACCTCTCAGAGGAGGTGGCATTTAAGCTGAAGCCTGAAGACCTGGAAGGAGCCAGATGTTCGAAAGACTGGAGAAAAGCACATGCAAGAGCCTACAGCAAGCAAGAATGCCCTCCCTGAGGGAGGACTCAGCCCAGTCTCGGAACTGACAGAGTCCGGTAGGATGAGGGCACGGACGGGAGAGGTGAGCGATGAGATGAGACTGGAGAAGCAAGCAGGGGCCATCACTAATGGGTTTTAAGCAGTGGAGTGATGTAATCTAGTTTGTATTTAAAAAAAAAAATTCTGGCTACTGTGTAGAAAGAATGGATCAGAGGGTCAAGGGTTGAAGCATGGAGATCAGACAGAGACTACTGCATAAATCCAGATAAAGACTGATGAAGGCTTGGACAAGATGATGGTGGTAGAAGATGGGGAAAGCGAAAATGAGCTCTATTTGGAGGGAATACTACCAAGACTTGCTGATGGGCTTAGATGTGGGGAATGAGAGAAAGAGAGATGTCTAAGATATTAAAGCTGGGTTTCTGGCTTTAGGAAATAAGTTACTAAAAAGTACCATTTATTCAGTTGAGAAAGACCAGAGAAGACAGGAACAACCAGGAATGGAAGGCAGAAAGTCAGGAGTTCCAATTTAGACATCTCCAAGTAAAGCTGAAAACAGAACATCAAAAAGATGAACTTAAAATTCGCTGGGTATGGTGGCATGTGCCTATAGTTCCAGCTACCAGGAGGCTGAGATGGAAAGACCATCTGAGCCCAAGAGGTTGAGGCTGCGGTGAGCCATGACTGTGCCACTGCACTCCAGCCTCAGTGACAGAATAAGACTTTGACTCAAAAAAAAAAAAAAAGATAAATTTAGAAATTGGAAAGTTGAGTGGGAGGAGAGGGAAGTGGTAAGTGGTAGAGACTGAAAGCAGGGAGACCAAGGTGGGGAGCTAATGGAAGTCTGAACACAGAGCTGATGGTGGGACCACAGAGGAGGGGTGTAAGGACCTGGCAGTGGCCTGAATGTGATGAATAAAACTGAAGTTAAAGGTGACTGAGGTGGAATCTTCATGACTGGGAGGTGGTTACCACCATTAAAGGAAGTACCTTGTCATGGCTTGAGGCACTGCATCTAGGTAGTGATGATGTCAAACAGTTGAAAAAAAATAAAAAAACGAAACTCAGAACTGGAAGTCAACTTCTTAGAGAATGGCAATGAAAGGAAGGCTATTTGTACAATTCTAGAAAGGTTTCTACATTTACTAGGTTGAAGATAATTCAATGATGACCACAGAAGAGATGTTTGAGAATCAAGGGAAAAGTCAGGGTCAAGAAAGGCAAAGGAAGAGAGAATTTCAGACAGGCTTGTTCATGCAGTTGAATGCTTTAGAAATGTTTCAAGAGAGTGAAGGCCAAGATGCTACTGAATGTGGCAACTAAGAAGAGGCCATTGGTGACTGAAGAAAGTAGGAGGAATGTGGTGAAAAGACAGTTACCAAACACTAAGGAGTAAATAGGTGAAGAAGGAAAAGATTTAAGTAGCTCACTTAAGAAGTCTGGCAATGAGAGAGAATGTGTATGACTCTTTATATCTCTGAATACATGTGAGGTGCAGATCTCGATTTCTTTCTCTGACCTTAGATCCGGATGCCCTAGACTCACACTTACCGCCAGTTCCTGCCGTATGTGTTCTGTGGTTGCCTCCAGGGCCCGTGTGCCTTTGGTGGCCTCATCTTCCACAGCTTTCACTGTCTTGAGCAGTGATGTCACATTGGTTACCATCACCTGGGTGTAACGGAGGAGTGGGGAGAGCACCATTTTAAGGAACGAGAGCAAGCTCATCAATCCACCCCCTCCTAGTGCTGCTCTCATTCCCTCCAACCTTGGCAGAGTTCTTCAGCTGCCACACAGCAGGGTCATCCCCAACTTTGCCAGCTGCAGCCTTCGTTGCACTGATGAGGTCTCCCAGGGCCTTGGCTACATCTTTCACTGCATTGATCAGCACCACCTGTGGGTGAGAGCGACAACTCTGGTCTGTGGGAGGAAGAAGGGGGACAGGATGTGACTGTGGCCAAAATTAGGGGTGTCAGGTAGATACCTGGGTCTCAGGGTCCTCAGCTCCCAGGCTGGCAGCACCCAGCTTGACCACATCAGCGAGGCGGGTGATTGTGGCCACTGAGGACTGGGCAGCCTGCGCCAATTTCTCCTGGCTCCCAGCTGCATTCTGCACCAGGACCTTGGTGTCCTCCACCAGCACCTTTGCAGTCTTCAGAATGCCCTCCCTGAGGGAGGACCCAGCCCAGTCAGCTCTTCTCAGATCTCCCCTACCTCTCCAGCCTGTCCAAGCTTCCCAATCCAGGTCTTTCCCCAATGAGCTAGCAGTATCCTGCCTTTTCTGGCTTCATGCCCCAGCCAGCCTGCCTTCCTCAGGCCTAGCTCCCACCTTACCGATGGTCAGCGAAAGTTTCTGCACCCTCACGATTGAGTGTGCCAGCGGTAGCAAACATGATGGTGGTGTCAAGATCGGCAATAATACCAGACACAGCGCTGGCTGCTGTGATGCAGGCCTGGGTGCCGCGATTTCCAGCCTGGAGTGCAGCTAGGACGTGGGAGACCTGAAGTAGGGAAAGTGAACTTGGACTGTGGTAGTTCCAAGTGAAAGGGAAAGGTCACCCATGCCTGGAAAAAGCAACAAGAGGAGAGGGCTGGGAAGGCTGGAGGAGCATGAAGGTTGGGGAGTCAGGCAGGGACGAGCACTGTCACCTTCTCAGAGACTCTCCGGGCACACTCTATGAGCTCCTTCTTGGTGTAGGCATCACTGGGGCTGCACTGCAGGGCACCTGCCTTGGTGACCAGAGCTGCACAGCCGTGGCCCAGCTCCTGTACCCGGTGCTTGATATGGGCACCTATCTGCGAGCAGAGGGAAAGAAAGAGGGATTTTCCAAGGGACACTCAGAGCACCTCCACTGTGCTCAGAGGAATCACTAAGGGCACAGGAAACACACACATCACAGACTAAAGAAGTTGGGAGAAGGTTCCTAGCACATAGACTTTTCCAGTTTCATATCCTTTACGCAGGAGGTCACCACCTACACATGGAATATAATAGCATGTAGGCACCAACTAGTGAGGATTGTGTTAAGCATCGTGGGGTTAGGGAAGAGAGAAGTACTTCAAGCTTGGGTATTTGAATCAGAGGGCCATGGATTATAGTTTGGCCTATATGCGATTGTGGAGGGTTTGGGGGTTAGGGATTAGGTGTGTCCTGCTAAGATCCAATTACTTGCTTTCGTGGAAAGCCAAAAGCCTAGAGAAGGAAGAGCTTCACGGGTTTGCAACAAGCACAAGGGAATACAGACTGGCAGCACAGCAGAGAGGTGGCTGTATGCCCAGATGAGGGGCGGCAGAGGCAAGAGAGGCAGAACCAGGAAGTCCCAGGATACCGAGCTGTCTCCTTTATCCCTGTGACTGATCCCTGGATCCTCTGTCCCTACAAAGAGCCCTGATTGCTCTTTAGTGGAGTGGCCCTGGGGGTGTGCTCCTCTTTCTCTGAAAGACTAGAGGGGGTGAGGGTGGACAACCCTAGAGGCTGACACAATGGGAACAAAGGACATGCCATTGGGATTTCCTGTGAGGGACAGGGGAAGGTCAGAGCTGCCTCCATGTTTACCTCTTCATTTTCAGCAGCCACAGCTGCAGGCTTGGCCTGTGAAGCCAGGCGGCCATAGTCACTTGTCAGCTGGTTAGCGAGAGGGCCCAGCTCTTCAGGGCTGGTGTTTGACTTGGTTACCTGGTAATAATGGAAGAAGTGAAATGATGTCCAAACTCAGCTCTCCTAGAGCAGTCCTCTAATAATCTCTCAAACTCACCATCTCCTGAACAGTGACTGCAATGGCTTTGGCTGTCCGCACCATAGTAGTTTGATAATCCACAAAGGAACCTTCTGGTTCACCCATTGGTCCTTCATCTAGCTGAGGGGGAGCATGGGGGAGGGGAAAGATTGTCAGGGTTTCTGTCACCATACTTGGGGACCCTGGCCCAGGCTAGCCTCAGTGTCCACAGCCACCCCAAGACTCTAACCTGGTTGATGGCCTGGGTGATGGAGTCCACCATGCCACCAACGACCCCAGCAGCACTGGCAGCCTCATTGAGGGTTGTTGTCAGGTCCTCTACAGCCTCTGTCATCATCTGTACAGCCTCCTCCAGGGCTTCCTGGGTATGAGCTGCTTGCTGTGAGGACAGAATGAGTGAGTGGAGGGGAGCCCTGCTGTCCCTGCTTCTCTGCCTTCTTACTAGTATCAGACCTCCCCTCCCAACCCTCAGTACCTTGGGGTTACCACCAGCCTCTTTGGCGGTATATAGCAACTGCAGGGCAGACTCTGCCAACGTTTTAGTCTGGTCCAGGAGTGCCATTTGCTGTGGATGGCTCAGGGTCTTGGAGGCAGCACCCACAGCAGCCAGAGTGAGTGGCTCAAAGTACTGGGCCATCTGAGACACCTAAGGCAAGGGGTTGGAATGGGGGTCAGGTCCCCCCCCTCATCCTACCCCCAGGACTCCCCATGTGTCTCTCTAGGTACCTTGTGTCCCAGCTGGGAAGCTTCAGCCCGGGCAGCACTGGCCAGTGGCTCAATGAGATGGGAGATCTCCTGCACTGCAGTGAGCATCTGAGTGTGCAAGGCCTGGGGAGGAAGTGGACATCAGCCCTGATTGTGACCTTCAATAGGACCCTCTAGTTGCACCCATCACCACTCTTCCTTTCTTTTTTTTTTTTGAGCTGGAGTCTCACTCTGTCACCCAGACTGGAGTGCAGTGGCACGCTCCCGGCCACCACAGCCTCAACCCGCTGGGCTCTGGCGATCCTTCTGCCCCAGCCTTCTGAGTAGCCGGAATCACAGGCACGCGCTACCACACCTGGCTGATTTTTTTTGATTTATTGTAGAGATGAGGTCTCGCCAGGTTGCCCAGGCGGGTCTCGAACCTGTGGGCTCAGGCAATTCACTCACCTCGGCCTCCCAAAGCGGTGGGATTACAGGCTGAGCCACCAAGCCCGGCACCACTCTTCCTGTCATACCAAACTCCCTAACCCTCCTTGGCATGTCCCAGCCCTTTGATGTCCTTGTGAAGCCCACTCCCTGGCTCCCATCTTCCTTGAGTCTGATATCTTTCTTCTCAGCCACAACTTTCAAATAACCCTCTCCCTCTCACCTCTTGAGAGATTCCCTCACGAGGAGCAAGCTGCTGGCTGACTGCAGCAAGAGAAGCCTGGTCTAGGTCCCGTAGACAGTTGTTCAGGGCTGCAATGGCTGCCTCACACTCCAGCTGTCCTGGAGCCTTGTCCCTGCAGACACATCACAGACTCCAACACCAAGAACATCCCCTTAAAACAAGGCAGTCCCTCAACATTATCCCATCTAATTGCACCTAAGTGCCTACCCCTCCATTCTGCCACAATATATACCCCCCAGCCACACCGGTTCTCCCACCCCTCAATACCTCATGCTTGTAATAAGCTTCTTGATGGAGTCTGAAACAGTACGGGAGTGGCCAGCCAGCACTGACCAGCGTGGAGGGTCCCGCGGATTAACTGCCAGGGCCCGGGCTGTCTGGATGAGTCCCCCGGCACTCTCCAACATTGTCTTGGCAGAGATCACAATGGGCTCCATGGCAGCCCGGCCCTGGGGAGGGGGGCAGCAGGGAGGTAAGTTTCAAGACTTAAGATGATGAGGATCCTCCCAGAAGATGAGGATAAGCTGGCCCATCAGTTCTCCCTTCACATTGCCTCACCTCAGGGCTGATCTGGGCAGGAATGCTGGAGAACTCAGGATTGGAGGCAAAGGCACTCAGATTGTCCACAGCCTCCAGTAGAGGGGCTGTTGCTGCTCGGCACTGGGCACGGTTCTCATCCGTGAAGGCCCCGTCCAGCGCCTAAAGTGACAGAGAGGCCCCCAGAACTCAGACTGTAGGCATAGGAAGCATAGAAAGTGAAGGCCAGGTCTCCCTCTCAGGACTTAAGGATTTGGAGGGAGGCTGGTGATAGTCAGTCTGGAAAGGAAAGGGCTTGGACTCAGGCAGTTGGGATCTGACAGAAGGACTCAGAGAGTAATTGGGGGACCCAAGGGAGAGAAGACTGGACAGGTCAGGAAGATGCTGGGAATTCAGACTCTGGGAACCTTGATGGTCTTGACAAGATTGGCTGTGCTGTTGGCCACTTCCTTGGCTGATTGTACAAACTGGCGCTTGGCAGTAGGATTGGCGGTACGAGCAGAAGCCAGGCGGCAGCTGTTACACAGTGCAGAGGTGTGTTTGGCCACAATGGTGGCTGCAGAGAGCACCTGAAGAGACACATGGAAGAGTCAAATGAGAACAGAAGGGAAGTGTACATTCCCAAGGAGGAGCCATTTTAGGGTTGGGGGATGGAGAACAATACCGTGGGAAGTCTAAATAGGAAAGAGAGACTCATCAGAAAAGTCAAGATTTAGGAGCTAGAGATACCTGAAATGAAATGGGTGTGGGGAGGGGGAGATGAAAGACAGACACACTAATGGAGATATCATAATAGGGAAAGTGGGAAAGTAGGCTCAAACATCTACAGAGAAGTTGAAATCTAGCAGTAACTTAAAGAATGAGGAGACACATGGCAGGAGAAGAAGACAGATACCAAAGAGAAGCTGTGTGTGAAAGGTCAGAGATGGTTCCCTGTCCTCTTTCCCCATGGGGTTGTTCCACCCTTTCCCAGACTTGCCAGTAGTCCCTGCTGCCTTGAATTACCTGGGCCTGGGTACAGCCAGACTCTCCCAGACTCTGACAGGCCATCTGAATTGCCTGGTTTGCACGGGCAAACTGTGTGGGCTCCACCAGTCCTTGCTGTCCAGCTTGGCTATTAGGGTCAGAGACGCCAACCAGATATGCAGCCTAGGGAGAGAAAAGGGGATGAGGGTGAAAAATAAAGATTGCAGGTGGGAAATGAATAGTGACAGTAGTGACAAAGGGGAGCAGGGGTCAGTTTAGAGAACAGGATTTATTTATTCTCCAGAGTTTTACATGACTGGAAGTATATTAACAAACTGTAGTCACACTATAAAAAAGAAAAAACCTCTCCTGTTTTGTTAAATATGTTCACGCATTTCAGAAGATTAAAAAAATTTTTTAAGGAAGGAAAACCACATAGCAAGGGTTTTATCAAACTTCTATTTGGATGTGTGTGTATGTTGAGTCTTAGGGTGAAAAGTATGGCTTACTGTAAGTAGCAGTAAAAAGTTTGAAAGTCATTTATTTATTTATTTATTTTTGAGTTGGAGTCTCACTCTGTCGCCCAGACTGGAGTGCAGTGGCCGCTTCCGGCCACCGCAGCCTCGACCTGCTGGGCTCCAGAGATCCTTCCGCCTCAGCCTTCCGAGTAGCCGGAATTACAGGTACACGCTACCATGCCTGGCTAATTTTTGATTTATTGAGAAGACAGAAAAGCTCCCAGAGTGGAGGGGACCAGAAAGCACTAGGAATGTGAGACTGGGCTGAGGCTCCCCAACGCCCCAGTTCATTTACCAGACACAGAGTGGAGGCCAGGAGCCCCAGAGCTTACCCAAGCAGGTTGAGGCAGTAGTGGCCGGAAGCGGCCACTGCACTCCAGTCTAGGCAACAGAGTAAGACTCCAACTCAAAAATAAATAAATAAATAAATGAGTAGATTGTGTGGCATGTGAGTTTTATTTGTTTGTTTGTTTCAGTTGGAGTCTCACTCTGTCACCCAGGCTGGAGTGCAGTGGCACACTCGTGGCCACCACAGCCTTGACCTGCTGGGCTCAGGTAATCCTTCCACCTCAGCCTGCCAAGTAGCTGGAACTACGGGCATGTGCCACCATGCCCAGCTAATTTTATGATTTATTATAGAGACGAGGTCTCTCCATATTCCCCAGGCTGGTCTTGAATCCCTGGGCTCAGGCAATCCTCTCACCTTGGCCTCCCGAAGTGCTGGGATTGCAGGCTTGCGCCACCGTGCCCAGTCCCAATCTTTTTTTTTTTTTTTTTTTTAGCAAAATGATCCAATTTTGAATACACACATGATATTTAGTTGTTTTTTTGTTTTGTTTTTGTTTGTTTGTTTGTTTGAGTCAGAGTTTTGCTCTGTTGCCCAGGCTGAAGTGCAGTGGCACGCTCATGGTCACTTTAGCCTCGGCCTGCTGGGCTCAGCCTTCCAAGTAGCTGAAACTACAGGCGTATGCCACCTCGCCCAGCTAATTTTTTGATTTATTGTAGAGATAAGGTCTCACCAAGTTATCCAGGCTAGTCTCAAACCCCCGGGGCTCAGGAAATCCTTTCGCCTCTGCCTCCCAAAGTCCTGGGATTACAGGCATGAGCCACCATGCCTGGCTAATTGTTGCATCTATTTAGTCTTCTTTAATCTGGAATGGTTCCTCAGTCTCTTGATTTTAATGCTTTTGAAAATCACAGGCCAGTGGTTTTATCTGTTGGGTTTGTTTGCTGTTTCCTCAGGATTCGAAGCACGTCATGCATCCTTGGCAGTGACACCACAGGCGTGTTGCGGTGCTCCCCAGTCGCACTCTGTCCAGTGGGCATCATTCAGATTTGTCCCACCATCACTGATGTACAGTTTGGTTTGAATTCTCTTTACCTGCTTCAGGAAAAGAAGGACAAGAATGTCAAGATTATTAGTAATTACTACTTTATTTTGTTTTTTGAGTCAGGGTCTCACTGTTGCTCAAGCTGGAGTGCAGTGGCACAATCACAGCCTCCACTCCCTGGGCTCAGGATATCCTTCAGCCTCAGCCTTCAGAGTAGCTAGGACTATAGGCACACACCAGCACACTCGGTGAATTTTTTTTTATTTTTTGTAAAAATGAGGTCTCGAAATGCTGCCTAGGCTGGCCTAAAACTCCCAGGCTTAAGTAATCCTCCTGCCTTGGCCTCCCAAAGTGCTGGGATTACAGGTAAACCACCATACCATGACTGGCCAGTAACTGTGGTCCCCAGTCCCTGTTTCAGTAAATAAATAAATAAGTGGAAATGGCTAGGTGCGATGGCTCACGCCTATAATCCTAGCACTTTGGGAGGCTGAGGTGAGAGAATTGCCTGGTCCAGGGGTTCAAGAACAGCCTGCACAACTTGGCAAGACCTTGTCTCTACAATAAATTAAAAAATTAGCCAGGTGTGGTGGCATGCTCCTGTGATTCCAGCTACTTGGTAGGCTGAGGCAGAAGGTTCACCTGAGCCCAGCAGGTTGAGACTTCAGTGGCCGTGAGTGTGCCACTATACTCCAGCTTGGGTAACATTGAAACTCCAACTCAAAAAAAAAAAGTGAAAAATAAATATGAAGGGAAGAACAGAATCCAGGCTGTAAACAACTAGAAAATGGGAGTGGAAAAAAGAAAAGGAAATTTTTTTTAAAAATTTTGTTAGCGATGGGCGTCTCACTATATTGCCTAGGCTGGTCTTGAACTCCTAGCTTCAAGCAATCCTTCCATCTTGGCCACCCAAAGAGCTGAGATTACAGGTATGAGCTATTATGCCTGGCCAAAACTGTTTTTATTTTATTTATTTGAGTTGGAGTCTCACTTTGTCACCCAGGTTGGATTGCAGTGGCAAGCTCACAGCCACCACAGCCTCAACCTGCTGGGCTGGGCTCAGGTGATCCTTCCACCTCAGCTTTCCGAGTAGCCAGAATTACAGGCATGCACTACCACACCAGGCTAATTTTTTTAATTATTTATTTATTTATTTTTGTAGAGATGAGGTCTCGCCAAGTTGCCCAGGCTGGTCTCAAGCCCGTGGGCTCAGGCAATTCTCTCACCTTGGCCTCCCAAAGTGCTGGGATTATAGGCTTGAGTCACTGTACCCGGCCTCTTTTTCTTTTCTTTTTTTTGGCAGGGTCTTACCCTGTCACTCAGGTAGGAGTTCAGTAGCACGATCACAGCTCACCACAGCCTCCAACTACTGAGTTTAAGCAATCCTCCTGCAGAGTAGCTGGGACTATAGGCATGCACCACCATACCTGGCTGAGTTTTTTATTTTTTGTGCTCTCAAAGTGCCAGAATTACAGGCGTGAGTCATCATGTCTGGTCAGTAATTTCTTAAAAAATTAAACATACACTTACTCTTTAACCCAACAAGTCCCTGTCTAGATATTTATCCAAGACAAATTAAAACTAATATATGCTCACAAAAAGATTTGTCTAAGAATGATGATAGCAGCTTTATTTAAAATTGCCAGAAACTGCCGGGTACGGTGGCTCATGCCTATAATCCCAGCAATTTGGGAGGCCAAGGTAAGAGGATTGCCTGAGCCCAGGGGCTTGAGACCAGCCTGGGCAACTTGGCGAGACCTCATCTCTACAATAAATCAAAAAATTAGCCATGCATGGAGGCACGTGCCTGTAGTTTCAGCTACTTAGAAGGCTGAGGCAGAAGAATCACCTGAGCCCAGCAGGTCGAGGATGCAGTGACCGTGAGTGTGCCACTGCACTCCAGTCTGGGTGACAGAGTGAGACTCCAACTCAAAAAATAATAATAATTAAATTTTTAAAAAAATTGCTAGAAACTGGACATAACTCAAGTTGTCTATCAATGGGAATATACATAAACAAAGTGCTGTATATTCATGAATGCAATACTACTGAAATAAAAATAAATTATTGAAACGTGACAACATGGATGAATCTCACAACACAGTATTGAGCATAAGAAACTGAATACCAACAAGTTCATGTCGTGTGGCTCCATTTACACAAAGCACTAGAACAGACAAAACTAATCAGATACACACACCTATGGTCTCCCTCTTGACTCCTCTGAAATGCAGCCATCTCAGTGGATTACCCCAGCAGACCAGCACAAAGGCAGGCCCACTCTGATAAGGAGAGTTCCCATTTCCTGCAAAGGATAAATGCCAGTGTTCACTTGTCTACTCAGCACACATTACCAAGCCCCTGTGTTGTGCCAGGCACTCAACCCAGACTGGAGACACAACAAGGAGACAGATACCATCCCCACTGGATGGAGCCCTGAGTCATCTGGAGAAAACAAGGAATGTCAGTAAAATCCACCAAGTCTATGACATCATGTGTCATCATCTGAATTGTGTTTCCCCCCAAATTAATATGCTCAAGCTCTAACCCCCAGTACTTCAGAATGTGACCGTGTTTGCCTTTATTTACTTAATATTTTTTTGAGTTTAGAGTCTCACTCTGTTGCACAGACTGGGGTGCGGTGACACACTCACGGCCACCACAGCCTCGACCTGCTGGACTCAGGTGATCCTTCTGCCTCAGCCTTCCAAGTAGCTAGAACTACAGAAGCGTGCTACCACATCCGGCTAATTTTTTTTTTTTTTTTTTATTGTAGAGACGAGGTATCGCCGTGTCGCCATTTTGCTCAGGTTGGTCTTGAATCCCTGAGCTCAGGCAATCCTTTCTCCTTGACCTCCCAAAGTGCTGGGATTATAGGCTTGAGCCACAGCGCCCAGCCATGTTTGCCTTTAAAAAGGTGACTAAGTTAAGATGGGGTCATTAGGGTGGGCCCTAGTCCAATCTGACTGATGTCCTTATAGGAAGAGGGGGATAAGGACACAGATACCCCAGAAGGGCTACCATGTGAGGATACAGGGTTAAGGTGGACATTTACATGACAGGTAGAGAAGCCTCAGAAGAAACCAAAGCTACTGACACCTATATCTAGGTTTTCCAGCCCCCAGAGCTGTGAGAACAACTTTCTATTGTTTCAGCTGCCCAGTCTGTGGTGTTTTGTTAAGGCAGCCAGGAGTGACCAATACACACGTGCATTTTAAAGACTCCCAACAACCTTCGAAGTACACATAATTAGCTGGGTACAGTGACTCACACTTGTTTGTTTATTTATTTATCTATTTATTGAGTCAAAGTCTCACTCTGTCACCCAGGCTGGAGTGCAGTGGCGCATTCACGGCCACCGCAGCCTCAACCTGCTGGGCTCAGGCCATCCTCTCACCTCTGCCTCCCAAAGTACTGGGATTATAAGTGTGAACCACCGTGCCCAGCATGTTTGCATTATCTTATCCAGATTATTTTTTCACTGTTTATAACTATATACATAAAATAAACATTTTCATGGTGGAAAATGTGATTTTTCAGGACCTTGTAATATACACAAGTAAAAAGATGGTGGTTGTAAATTCTCTGCATATAGGCAAAACTTACCTGATTAATTAGTAAGCAAATAAAAGTAGCTTTCTGTAGAATATGATAAGTAAAACACTAGATATTTGTATAGGGCACAGAAAGCGAGACTGCATTGGGGGAGATCAAGGAAATCTTAGAGAGTTGTAATTTAAGGGATAAATTAGAAGGATATTACTAGTAAAGGGAGTAAATAGCATGTTCAAAATCTCAGAGGTGAGAAAGAAGGTAGGTTAGGAGAACTTTGAATAGCTTTCTGTTACAAATCTTTGATTTTTGTAAGTAAAAGTCATAGCTGCCATAGTACCTACATAGTATGCCTAATAAAGGATGTTAATCTCAGCTGGAAGTTCTTTAATTTCTCTTTGCTTTACTTTGTATATCTCTTAAAGGCATTTATTCTTTTCTACTTTTATGTTTATAATTATTTGTGTAGTACTTTATAAGCTCCTGGGATTAGGAATCATTTTGATGTATCTGACAAATGTCACATTTTAAAGACAAATTCTTTCTAGTTAGGTATGAGAAGGCCACTAGTAAAAGCATAAGATAGCTTTCTATCGTGCCTAACTTTTAATATTCAATAAACATCTACTTATTGAAAAAACAGACTGCCTTTGTTTTAGATGTAGGTGCAATAAAAGGGAGTAAAATATTCTAATTTCTTTCTTTAACTTATTATCCACAGTTGTCAGAACTGTTAAAAAAACAAACAAACATGTAATTTACGTAAATTGCAAGTACCCACTGGATAAACTGTCAAAAGATTTGACAGGCATTTTACATATGAAAAATTATTTTAAAAAAAATCAATTTTAGAGCAAGATCTTCAATATCATTTGTTAAGAAATAGAAGAAAATTTAAAAAACAGGAAAATATTTTTTGCTTGCTTATTGGTGAGTTCTTAAAATATAGCTCTGAAGAACATATGTATACAAATTAATAAGGGTTTGAGGAATAGATAGAATGATATATTTTTGTGTTTTTAGTTTGTATAATTCTCTCTTTTTCCCATATTTGCAGGTTTGTCACATTTCTTCAGACAATAATCATTACCAAACTTATTTTAAGAAATTTGAATGTTGGAAGAAGGTTGGGCACAATAGTTTATTCCTATATTCCCAGCACTTTGGGAGGCCGAGGCTGGGCAGGAGGATTGCTTGAGACCAAAAGTTTGAGACCAGCTTGGTCTCTACAAAAATTTAAAAATTTGCAACTTGGGAGACTGAGCCAGGAAGATTACTTGAGCCCAGGAGTTTGAGGCTGTGGTGAGCTGTGATTACACCACTGCACCCCTGCCTGATGATAGAGTGAGACCTCATGTCTAAAAGTTGGAAGATGAAAGCAAACAAATAAATGAAGAAAGAAAGAAAGAACAAAAGAAAAGATAAAGAATTTTCCTAAAACCAGTTAGTTATACAGTGAAGTGGAAAGAGCCATAGTTTTTATTGGGATTTGGGCAATTAGTGTCTCCTAGTAGTATTCCTTACTTTTCAAATGGGGTTACCACCTGTTTGGTAGTGTTGTTGTGAGGGTAAAATGAGATTAGATATATAAAATGCTTAGCGTTTGTGCTTCACACATTTTTTAGCTTTATTCAATTGGTGAATTAATTAGTCATTCATGAATATTCATGAAAGGGAAACTGTATGCAGGGAGCCCTGCTAGTGCAGAGAGATTCATAGAAAATAATATTCTTGATTTCTTGGTTTAAGAAAGATGGGTTTGATAATACCACTCACTAGTAAGGAAAATAAGCATTTAAAAAGTAGTTTACTTGCAAAGGTTTGTGAGGGAGACTAGTTTTAGGATTGACTTAACAAAGAAACAAATGGGTATTTAAAGAGAAGAAACTACAAGATTACTAAATTTACAGTAAACCTCTTCATGGTGAAGAAGCAGCCATTTTCTCACATTAATTTATCATATCTGCAAGGTTTGTTATATTTTTCAGACAATCATCATTGCCAAAATTAAGTATGAAGTCATTTATCTTGGGAACTAGATCCACACAGCATTAATTCCTGCCTCCCTTTGTTTTATTTTTTTTTTGAGTTGGAGTTTCACTCTGTCGCCCAGACTGGAGTGTAGTAGCACACTCCGGCCACTGCAGCCTCAACTTGCTGGGCTTCGGCAATCCTTCCGCCTCAGCCTTCCAGGTAGCTGGAACTACAGGCGCGTGCTACCACGCCTGGCTAATTTTTTTTTTTTTTTGGATTTTTTTATTGTAGAGATGAGGTCTCGCCAAGTTGCCCAGGCGGGTCTCGAACCCGCGGACTCAGGCAATTCACTCGCCTCGGCCTCCCAAAGTGCTGGGATTACAGGCTGAGCCACCAAGCCCGGCCCTACCCCCCCTTTAAAAAATCTCTTGCAGGGCTTGCTTAGTTAAAATGGAGGGAAAGGGTAGTGATTTTTCTTCCATAACTCTTCCTTATGGTCAAGCTCAAGCCTCTTAAAGACACAGATTTGTTTAGTGATTTTTCTGATTTGATGTATTTTGATGTTTTATTTGGCTATTTAATTTACATATATCTAATGAGATTTTAATTAATATAGAAACTTCTCTCTATTGTCTTCTTAATAAAACTATATCCATGTGATAGGAAGGTAAGAATTAACTTCTGTCTGGATGTTTTGTGAAATGTTATAATTTATTTATCAGCTTATGTATGTAATCAGGAACCAAGAGCCATCTGATTTATCGTATTGAGCTTTCATCTGCGCTGTCTATAATTGTAGGATATCTTGGGCCTCTGGAGATTCCTATATTTGTCAATGTTCTTGGTCTCTCATGAAGTATTGTTCTTTATTACCTTTAAAGCTTGGAATCCATAAATGATAGAAGACATACTAAATTGATTTACTTTGAAGACTTAGTAGATGCTGTTTCTGCATTTAAGATGCAGTCTTTATTCTCTGTCATACCTAATTAAAAGAGATTTATTTTTAAGTATCACATTTCTGGTATGGTCATGGTAACAAATTTGATATAGCCTACTCTATCCTGGTAAGAAGGAAAAGACATTCTTATTGAAGCTACATAGACTGATTCATAAAAAGTACAAAGAGTTATACTTTATATAGTATTTCATCATTGTTCTAAGCAGTTTCTAGACAAAATCAACCAATATATACAGTATTTTTCTACTGAATCTGTCACAAAATGTTTTTAGTGGTTTATTAGCTTATAACCAATATTAAGATCTTTCACAGGATATTTTTCTTCCCTGAATTCTTAGTGTATTGGATCAAGATATTACAGTTTGTACAGAGTATAAGTTAAACTGGGGGTTAGAGATAGATTAAGAAGAAAGTGTTTTTCTATTATTACCATTAAAATGATATATTAGCCATTTAAAAATCATTCATTTAATTAGGTAATTCTTGTTTGGTTGATCTCATGTTAAGTATTCTACTTATGCAAAATTGACCTATTGACAGTAATCATGAAAATCTTGACCTATTACTGTGATGCAGTTAATGGCAATTATTGATTCATGAGGGTGCCTGTCTCAATGAGCCTCTTCCATGTAACAGCAATAGTTAAGATGGTTTGGTATAGTCCTTTATGAAGAATATTTTGATGTTTATTTAAAATACTTAATTTAAAAGTCTTCTGATTTATTTCCTTAGCTACAGTGGCAGCAAGGGTCTTGACTCATATCTGTTTCTTGAGTGTCATTGCTCCAGGCTGCCCTAGTTACTCTCTATACAGTTGTATACAACTGTCTCCTTATAATTTTATTCATTTTTGTAGGGATTTCTTTCATCTATCTTCTAGGACCCTTGTTTTCCATATGTCATATCTTTTTATTTATTATGCTTTTTGAGGGGAGGGGACCACCTTCTCTAGTAGCTTTGTGAGAAAAAGTACATGTAAAGTATACTTTTAGAGATCTTCTATTAGAGATCTTCTATGTTTGAAAAATATGAAACATTTTTAATACTTGATTGATAGTTTGGCTGGGTATAGAACTCTTGGTTGAAATTATTTTCCTTCAGAATGTTAAAGGCACTACTCTGTTATCTTCTTGCTTCTATTATTACTACTGAGAAATTTGAAGCCATTCCTATTTCTGATTTTCCCTCTCAAATGGGAGGCCTATAGAAAGTTATTAGTCTCCAGTATTCTGAAATTGTACTCTAACATGCCTTGGTGTGGATGTTTATTACTGTTTGCTGGTATGCCTTGGGCTCATTTGGTCTGGCAACCCTTGCCCTTCAGTTCTGGAAAGTTTTCTTAAATAACTTCATTGGTGATGTTTTTCTTCTGCCATTCTATCATTCCAATTTGGATTTTTTGCGTGGATACTCCAGTTATACTTTTTCTTTCTATTTATTATTTTGTCTTTTTGCTATGGTAGATTTCTTCAACTTTATCACCTAGTTAGTCTATTGAGTTTTTCATTTTTTTCTATCATGTCTTTAGTTTTTATTTTTCATTTTTTGCCTATGGTATTATATTCTTTTTTTCTTTTTTTTTGAGTTGGAGTCTTACTCTGTCATCTAGGTTGGAGTGCAGTGACATGCTCATGGCCACCTTAGCATCAACCTGCTGGGCTCTGGTGCTCCTTCCACCTCAGCCTTCCAAGTAGCCGGAACTACAGGCGTGCGCTACCATGCCATCTAATTTTTATTCATTGTAGAGACGAGGTCTCGCCAAGTTGCCCGGGCTGGTTTTGAACCTGCAGGCTCAGGCAATCTACTTGCCTTGGCCTCCCAAAGTGCTGGGATTACAGGCTGAGCCATCGAACCTGGCCATAGTATTATATTCTTGACACAAGAATACAACATATTTTCTGTATATATTAATAGTTTTTTTGAAGTTTTCCCATTCTTTCATTGTGTATTATTATTATTATTATTGTTGTTATTGTCTCTGCCTTTTATATTAGAGACTTCTCAGTTGCCTAAGTCCTCTTTGGCTGACTGTATTATGTGATGTGGAAGATTAAAAAGTTTATTACAATCTCAATTTGGCAGGTTTGGCCAGACACTGTGGCTCATGCCTGTAGTCTCAGAGGCCAAGTTGAGAGGATCACTTGAGGCCAGGAGTTTGAGACCAGCCTGGACAACATAGCAAGACCTTATCTTTACAAAAAAGATAAATAAATTAGTCAGTTTTGAACTTCTCTGTAGGCTGATCTGGGCAGACCATTTTGGGGAAGTTCCCACAAGACCTAAGGTCTTGTGCCTTGTGCTGGTCCGATACCCCTGGAGAAAAGTCTTGTATTTTCTTTTCTTTTTCTTTTTTTTTTTTAGTTGGAGTCTCACTCTGTCACCCAGACTGGAGTGCAGTGGCTGCTCCCAGCCACCGTAGCCTCGACCTGCTGGGCTCCGGTGATCCTTTTGCCTCAGCCTTCCAAGTAGCTGGAACTACAGGTGCGCGCTACCACGCCCGGCTAATTTTTTTTGTTTGTTTTGATTTTTTATTGTAGAGATGAGGTCTTGCCAAGTTGCCCAGGTCGATCTCGAACCTGCGGGCTCAGGCAATCCACTCACCTCAGCCTTCCAAGTTGTGGGATTACAGGCTGAGCCACCGAGCCCGGCTAAGTCTTGTATTTTTATACACAGAGAATTGGGGTTTGATTGCTGGGCATTTTGGGAGTTTAATGAAGGAAGTGGACTAGGGATCTCTGCAGTCAGTATTCAGTCCCTCTCTTTTTGGTATGGTGTACTCATTTTCATTTTATTTTTATTTTTTGAAAGCAGAATTTATTGAGAGGACAGAAAAGCTCCTAGAGCAAGAGGGGATTGCCCAGTGTGCTCATTTTTAACTGCAGATACTGCATTCAGACTTTCGCTAGGGTTGGAGAGAGCAGGTATTCACGGTAGTGTGTTTGGTAAGGGCATCTAGGGTATCTTACTGCTTTTAAAACAGCTTTCACTAGTATTTCCTTTTTTAGCCACTTTATCCTACTTTTTGCTCCCTCCACTCCAATTTCAAAAGTTGCTTGGCTCTTCTGCATCTTGTGTCTGTTGAGGTTTCTGCCATGTAAATCAAAATGATTCTTAATTTGTCACCACTGCAGCTGGAATATGATGTTTTAGGGTCTGCTAAGTTAGTTACCACTGGTGATGCTTATTTTCCAACTTCTAGTCTTTGTAGTGCCTGTCTCCTACTTTTCTCCTTGTTTTTTATGATTTTTGCCTTAAAAGAATACCTTTATTGTAATCTTAGTGTGATTTGAGGGAGTGGAATTAGGTGCTTTCATTTCATCATCATAATACCCTTTTAATGTGCCTTTTCCCTTTTAATATGCATAATATTAATTCTTTGTGTAATTAAAGCATCTTAACTAAATAAGTGAAAGGTGTATTTACTTTCTACCAAATACAGTGAAACTTCTTTAGGGTCTATGAAATCTTCAGTAATTTCCATATGCAAAGTTTTCAAATAGTGTCATATTTTACAATGTGGTTGTTGACTAGTTAATTCTCTTCTAGGTTTTTTGTTTGTTTGTTTGTTACTACTTGTGTGACTCCTGGCAAATATTACGTTCTCTGGTCACAAAATTGGAGACTGTAGCTCTCTTATTTTACATGGTCATTTTAAGAGTGAAATGAAAAAAGTTAGTGGAAAGAGCTAGTTTTTAATTAGGAAGAGATTAAACATTGGCTAGTCATGGAAATTTTTGCTGAACTTTAGAAATTGTTTCCAAATATGTATGCTTTTACAAGTAAACAGTGATTGGGCTCATTACAGATGATCCTATCTTTAAAAAATGTCTATTTGTGACATTATACAATCAAGCTGCATACTTTCTTAGTAACATTAATAAAATTTTGGGGGGTTTGGGGAGGGGCAAAAAAATAACATTTTAAGTAAATAAGCAAGTAATGTTCTATAGTTTCCTGTAACCGTTTTCGGAGTCAAACTAGTCTAAGCACATAGCAGCTCCCCAAAATCAGAAAAGTAGTCTACAAAAAGTTTTTTTTTTTTTTGCATCTTAGATTCTGATGTGCTAATGTTTTGAGGCCAAGAATGAAACCTTAGTTGAATTATTTGTTGGCTGCTTCTTCCTAGAAAGTAAGAGTTGGGATCCTAAAAATGAAGATTCTTGATGATATAGACTTTTCTGAAATTTTTGTGGTAGAAACAAAAACATTGGGGATTAATTTCAGCTCATCATTTATTGAGTAAATACCGTGTTTCACACTATGGAAGAGAATGGGAAATGAATTAAGATGTAATTTCTGTCCTTATGTGAAGATAAAAGTAATGAAATGTGGCAAGTGTAATGATGATACACACAAAAGATCTTGAGAGAGCAATTACTCTTGGTCTGGGAACTGAGCATAGTAAGGAGGAAGGAGAGTAAGGAAAGGATTGTCAGTAATAAGAGAATATAGGTTGAGTCATGATAGGATTTATCAGGTGAACTAGGATAGTTTCTTTGGGGTGGAGGGTAAAGGTGTTGGCAGTGGCACCTGTTATATGAGTAACAGCCTAATTATTTTCCTCCTCTAAACTGTCTCCATCAGACAGAAACAGAACCAGTGTGAGGAGGAATGGATGAAACTCTGGGTTGGAGCTGAGTGTAAACTGAGTTGTATTTTAGCTCTTACTAATTTTGTAAAATTATTTTATCTTTGAACTTGTTTTTGCTACCATGAATTGGACATAAAACTTGCCTTTTGGTTTAGTGTGAGAATTAACTGAAATAACGTATGTAAAACTTACCTGGAGGCTTGATCCATATTAATGTATTTCCCTACAACTTTGTCTTCCAAAGACCTTTGCATGAAGTAGGCAATCAGCATATTTATTTATTTGATGTATGTGCCTTGGGATAGTAGAGAAAATCTAGTCAGTTGGTTGTGAGATAATTATAGTAGTTAGAAGAGGAGGGATGTAATAATGGAAATTAAGTTATGTCTCTTATTTTGAAATCAAAGTTAGGTGAAAAGTAGCTGTGTTACAGCCACTACAATATCCCTTATCAGAAATGCTTGGGACCAGACATGTTTCCAACTTTGGATTTTTTTTTCCTCATAATACATCTGGTTGAGCATCCCTAATCTGAAAATCCAAAATCTCAAACTTTTTCAGCACCAGCATGATGATCAAAGGAAACGCTCATTGGAGCATTTCAGATTTTTGGATTTGGGATGCTCAACTTGTATTAGTAGCCAGCCGCCTTCCCTAAGACTAAGCTTAGACTAAGAAAATAGCAGTCAGGATTTACATCGAAAAGATATTTGTCAATAAGGGAGGCTTGACGAGGATATTATCCATTTAAGTGTGTGACATATAATTTAAATCATTGTGGATCTTACTTCCAAAAAAAAAAAAATTTGTTTCCAGAATGTCAGAAGATGTGTATCAGGCAGCTCTAAATGTTTAGGCTATTTGTACCCTGCCTCCAATTAAACTTAGATTCTAGTGCTACTGTAATGTCTGTCCTGTTCCAGTCTTTCCCAGTTTACTAAATCTTGCTTTTGATGAATTGCTCTTTGCTTGAGACACCTTCAGAGAATCAGTTATTTTTGAAGAATTAATATGGCTTGTATAAAATATAACTTTTTTTCTAATATAGTACTTAAAGCAGTTGTTATATACATTCAGTTTGCCTCATGGAAAATAAATAAGGACCTTTTAAAGATGAGTAATTAAAAACTTATTATGGAAAATTTCAAATATATACAGAAATAGAATGAATTAATGAGTCTTAAGTGCCCATCACTCTGCTTTAACCATCATCAAGTCATAGGGCCAATCTCGTTTTAGCTATATCCCTACTACCCCTCGATACCCTTAAAATGTTTTAATTATTACCTGTATTTAGTGATGGATAGAGACAAGATAGTACAGGACAGAGATGGGATAGCCAAGTCTTAGGAAGGAAGACTGAGGAAAAGAGAAGGAAAACATGGATTCCACTCTGATGTGAACTGTCAAGCAAACAGTTTTTTTCTGTGCTTTTGGCCTTCCCTTCTCTTGATGGCTATCACTGCCAAGCCATTTGTTGGTTCTTTCTGAAATTTGTCTTGTTAATATACCCACTTTGAGACTGAGTTTTTTACCCTTTTGTGCTACCTATTTTTTCCCCCAGAGTGCCTACATTATTTTTTTTTGCTTTTCACTCATATCAAATTGTTGGGGGATCTCTGCCAGGCCATGAAGTGAAAATTGTACTAGGACCAAACACTCAACCTGGGGATGTGAATGTGGCCATCTGGACTATTGAAGAGAAAAAATTGTTTTTATCTTTTATGGTAAATTACTCAAAATAAGCTTTGTTGCCATCTTAGTTCTAAAGTCTTTATTGTCGAGATTAAAACATTTGACTGCAGGCTTTAATCATTCTGCTAGATTTAAGCGCTTTGGGGTTTAGATTCTTTGGAGAAAATTTTTAGTCTTCTATAAATTGAAATTAACTTGATCAAATGACTATTAGAATTTAAACAGTTTTTTATAAATTGTAAAATTGAGACCCTTTTTGTGATAAAAGTACTATAAAAGGTTAAAAAAAAGGCCTTGAGCAGGGTTTAACTGTTTTTTTTTTTCCTTCTGGACTGAAATGGAGGCTTTCTTTCAAGCAAATTCCCTGATGTTTGCTCGGTGTGATTTGGCTCCATCTCTGCAACTGCGAATATGTGGCATGGATTTTAAGTTGTTTGGGACCTGGATTTGCCCAAAGTCTGCTGCAAGACGGGATTCACAGGCATTATGTTACAAAACTGGCTTGCTGCCTTCTGTTTTCTTTTTTCTGTGTCCTGAGTAGCTGCATTGTTTGTTGCAGTATATGCATTAGCTCTTGTCTGTGTTCAGTTTTCTGCAGGCTGACAAAGTGGGAGGGGCTTTGTTTGATACATAGCTGAGTTTTCACTGTGTGAGTTCTTGAGTGCACATTGCAGCCATCTTAATTACACATTTGTGCAACTGAGACTGTGCAGCTGTCTCAAAATGGCTGCTAACCTAGTCTTTGTAGCTGCTTAGGCAGCAAGTATGCCACTGAGGAGACTTGTCACATGCATCAGGACCAGAGGTAAGAACCAGTTATTTTTTATCTTTAAACATTCTAATTAAAAACATTTGAATTTAACTGAGTTATGTAGGAAGGCAAACTTAGAGCTTGTTTGCTGAAAAGTTGAAATGTTTGCTAGAACCTTTAAGCCTCTATTATGGAAAGAGTACATAGGATGGTGAGGTCAAAGGTTAAATTCCTGTAATTTCTCACCATTTTATGTTCTGTCATTACCAGAACATTTGATCACCATAATAGTGCTTTTCTGGCCCTATTAACTTAATATTCCTTTTGTGTTGGATATTTTAATGTGTTTTATATGTATTAGTTGAAATTAAAACAATATATTTCTGAATCGTTTTTTATTTTAAGAAGTTGTGTACTTTTTCTAGTATTTTGTGAAGTATTGTTTGAAAGCTTTTTGAGAAGATTGATAATTATGTAAACCATAGTTACAGACAAAATTTATAAAATACTGTTAGTTTTTTTTTTTTTTTGGTATTATGGGTTTCAGTTACTTCTCATCATGCTGTTTCCTCCAGATATCCAAGTCTTTCACGTTTTTAATACTACTTTGCTTTTTGTTTAGATTACTTTTTGCTTGAATTTGCATTCAGGTTCAGAATTTGAATTTAGAAATAAGTTCATATCTAGTCCTGGATACCTCTTTTAAAAATATCTAACGTAGTCAAGTGCCATCAGAGCTGAATACTCAATTGTTTTCATTAATTGATTATATTATGTTAAATTTAGTCTTAATCTAAACCTGTGGTATATTTAAAATAATGCCTCTGTGATTTTATAAATTTAGTTTCAAACTTTTCAAAATGCTTTTTACCATTGTTATGGAGTAGAAATATTTATTGAGATACTATAAGTCTGGTTACCCAGAAATGTGGGAGAATGAAATTCTTGTTCACATAATATTTCAGATAGCAGAGCAGGTATACTTCAAGCAGCGATGCTTAAGTTGTGGTATTCATTAAACTTTTTTCTAAGTGGCATAGTATACTCCTCTGGTTTTGTCAGTAGAGTATTATGAGTATACTCCTAAATTATATGACACAGAACAGTAAGTTCTGAACTTTCTGAGTAGAGCAACTTTCTTAAGACAGTATAACTTTTCACAAGTTAAATTCTTATGGAGAATCCAGTATATAAAAAGGATACATGTGGTTTGTGCTTAATTTGTCAAACCTTAAAAAAATTTATTTTTGCACTTATTTTGCAGTGTAAATTTGTAACATTCACTTGTCATGTGTATTTAATAACATAATAATTAGGCTGTTATGATGAGCAAAACTTCAAAATGAGATATTATGTGACAATTATAATCTTGTATTAGTGTACAGATCTAGTTCACTTATTTGTAGAACCACAACCTGTAAGGCATTGCGGTATTCAGTCTGAAAATTATTTTAGAATGTATTTTTTTTAATTATGAAGGTAAAGTATAAGATCTATATGTATCTGATTTAACAGTTAAAATTGCTGCCTTGTCACAGCCATGTGCTTATACGTGTTCTTAGTTACTATTTTTTTTTTTTAAATTGTTTTTCTTAACTTAATCAGTGTCTATTTGTTCAGTGATCTAAAACATATTCTGGGGTCACTGTTTATCTCAGTTTCATCAATAGCTTTAACATTTTAATTTCACTTTTGTTAACTTTTAATACATTGTAAAAGTGTTAGGAGTATCTTATGTAACATGATGGATTTTCATAATCAGAACATTAGTTTATGTAAATCATCCAGTCATATGAACTTGCCTCTAAAAGAGAAAAATAAAAAAAAAAACTCGGTATGTGTGAGGGATTCTATTCATCATTCCTTTCAGTGAGGTTATGCTCTGGAGTGAATATGATGTTGGAAAGTGATTGTGCTGTAACCTTAATCATGCCTTTTGAAATATAAACACCAGGGAGATGTGGCAGGGAGGAGATTACAGTGTTTAAAGTATGTGTATTTCAAAAAATTTTATATAACACAAGCCAGCTCCTTGGTTTGGTATTTTTTAATCCTGAAGAAAAGCTAGGTAGAAATTATTGAGCAATTTATGTTGGTTGGTCTTCAGAGTGGGACCTTAGGGAATTTTAGTGACCCACTCTTCACTCTTCACCTTTTGTTGCTAACTATGAAATTTACATTCACCTGCCACAAGATTATTCTTGTACATGAGGAAATAGTAACACCTTGTAGTTAGGCTATTACTGCTCATTCTTTCACTGCCGTGTTGCACTTTTGCAACCGTAAGCATAAACCTCATTTCACTGGGATTATTATTTTTGGAGTTGGTGACAGTTTTCATATTTTCTATGCCAAATTCTAGGTTAGCTATAATGCTGGTTAACTGAAGATGTAATAAGTCTGGGTGCTGGATAATTGAAGCTTATAATATTATTTTGTCATTTCTTTTGTTGAACTCCCGCGTTGTTCACCCTTTTTCTTAAACGATTCTATTAGCATAAGCCTCCAAGGAAGTGTTAGGGTGGTGGCATTGGCCAAGAATCCCAACTTGAATTTGAATCTTGTTTTCACCACCTTTTTCTGATATTGACCAGCTCATTTCATTTTCTGATTCTTGTTTTTTCATATATAAAATGGGGGAAAGATTTCTATTTATTTAGAAGGTATATGCTGAGAATCAATTTACATCAAGTTTCTGAATAGCATCTTGAAATTTCCCAGTAATATTTGAATGCTTTTCAGTTTATTTACTTCTCAAGTGTCACAAATTTTTTCAAGTGTGATTGGATCAGTGTTTATTTAGACTCTATAGGAGTGCTTTGGGAGGCTGAGGCAGGAGAATTGCTTGAGGCCAGGAGTTTGAGACCAAAATGGGCAGCATAGCGAGACCTGTCTCTATCAAAAAAAAAAAAAAATTGGGCTTGGTGGCGAGGCTGTAACCCTAGCTGTGCACCCACGGGATGATCACTTGAGCCTGGGAGTTCAAGGTTACAATAAACTATAAACATGCCACTGTACTCCAGCCTGAGCAACAGAGTGAGACCCTGTTTCCAAAACAAAAACCAGCTGGTCATGGAGGTTCACACATATAATCTCAGCACTTTGGGAGGCCAAGGCAGGAAGACTGCCTAGGCAGCACAGTGAGACCTGTCTCTACATAAACAAACATTAAAAAATTAGCTGGAAGGCCGGGTGAGGTGGCTCACTCCTATAATCCTGGTACTTTGGGAGGCCAAGGTGAGAGAATTGTCTCAGGCCACGGGTTCGAGACCAGCCTGGGCAACTTGGTGACACCTCATCTCTACAATAAATTAAAAGAAAAAATTAGCCGAGCATGGTGGCAATTGCCTGTTGTTCTAGCTACTTAGAAAGCTGAGATGGAAGGATCGCCTGAGCCCAGCAGGTTGGGTATACAGTGGCCATGAGTGTGTCACTGCACTCCAGCCTGGGTGACAGAATGAGACTCCAGCTAAAAAATAAAAAAATCTGGGCATAGTGGTGCATGCCTGTAGTCCTAGCTACTTGGGAGTCTGAGGCAGAAGGATCACCTGAGCCCAGAAGGTCGAGGCTGCGGTGAGCTGTAAGTGTGCCGCTGCACTCTGCATTCCAGCCTAAGTGACAGAGTGTGACCCCAACTCAAAAAACAAAACAAAACAAAAAAACTCAGGACATTTCTTTTTTGATTCTGGGGGAGGAGTTGGGGTGGGGAAGTGAAAAGAGTTGGAGAGCCAGTGGTGTCTGAAGTGGCTGGGGGGAGTGGGGAAGGGACACGGGACAAAAAGAAAAAAAAAGAATCTATAGGAAATTTCTCATATAAATCATGCGCAGAAGCAATAAATGATAACTAACATCAATATATTTACTTAGTGATGTTATACTCATGTTTGTTCTCCTGGAACTTACTCTTTTACATAAATTCGCCATCTTTGCTGTGTATGGGTAGTGTCTGATGTATTTATTAAGTAAAGCAATATAGAATGCTAACATTACAGAATTAGAGGAGTAGGTGAAATGTTTTAGTTCTAGTCTGACTGAGTCCTTCAAATATACTTTAAGCAAATACCTTCTCCAAAAAAAAAATTTGAATTTAGGGCTTAGAGTTTTCTGTGTTTCAGTACAAATGAGAATCTTAGGAATAGTAAAATTCTCTGTCAATAGCCACAAGCTGGTAGCCAACAAACTTGTTTTTATCCTTTAGCCATTCCTCTAGTTAATATTTAAAGTTGTGAGACTTTACATAAAAATCTAGAAGTCTCACCTCTTGAAAATAAAAAATTTGAGCTATGTTAGAGAAGAATAATTTTTACTTGAGAACAATACTCCACAGTTGTAAATCTGTCTTCTTCAGGTGGGACATATTTTTGCTCACCTCTGGTTTTCTTCACTGAATCCCATTATCTGCCTGACCCCAGAAGGCAGTGCCTTTTAAATCCCTAACCTACTTATTTTATAGATTATTGGTAGCCTTAAATATCTAAAATTCAGCTTCCTACCCCCAAGAAAGTAAACATAAGTAAAATCTACCTTATTTGGTAGGAGAGTCTTAGAATATGTAGTCATTTTACTGTTTAGAAGATACAATGCCTTTAATACCTTTCACCTTGTCCTAATTTTTATTTAAGATGCCCCAGGGGCTGAATGAAGGAGATCCAGTGACATAAGCAAAAAGTGACAATTAAAAGTGAAGAAATTAAAGAAATACTAATTGGAAACATATATGTATCTTGAGATCTCTTATGTGATAATCAGTTCTCTTTTCTTTAACTATTATCATTGTGTTAAAAGACATCACTGTCTATCAGTTTGATGTTCTTGATGAAACTGAATAAGAAGTTAACGTGTACTCCAAGTGTACAGTTTGTTGAACAGGTTTATGAGATAATAATGTTTTATGAAAGATTTTTGGTTGAGTTCGGAAGTTTTAGCACCTAAAGTAAGATTTCCCAATAGAAAACTTTCTTAGCTTCATAGATACACTAGGCTAGATAATATTTGAGGACATTACAGACTTACTTTTGTTGAAAACTTATGTCTGCTTATATTTGTTATAAGCAGATATAAGTTAACATTCACCGTGTTAATTATGTGAAGACTACCTTGATGATGTATGAAACATGGTATTTTATAATCTTGATCTGATTTAAATTTGGACTCCACATTTCCCAGAGTGAAAGCCAACTTCTTAATATTCATGTAATACCATGATATTGGTAACCCCGAGGAAATGCTTAAAGAATGCCACTCCTTTGTGGAAAATGGCTTTCAAGTGAGAGGTAAAACTTTAGTGAACTTTGAGAAAGCAGTTAACTTGCACAGGAAACACTGATGGCCCTGCTTTTACTACTCCTCATACTCCCCAAAGAGAAAGTGATTAGGGAGAAAGCTCCATGTCTATTCAAATGAGTGATTGTTTTTTAATTACTTGGGTTAGAACTCTCAGTAAGTGTTCTCTGTGGGTGATTTGTAACAGTCTATTATTAGTCATTAATATATGAATATGGAAATGGTGAAAATAGCACTAATTGATTCAGTGAATATTTAACGGAAGAGGGAGTTTAACACGAGAGGTCTGAGGAGTTGCTTCTGCCTTTGCTTCTCCATCTGCCTGAGGGGATCTGTCTTTCCTTAGCAAGCCGGATACTGCTAACTCTGAAATGGTGTTTTCCTTTGCTGGCGTGCATAGTTGAAAGCATTAGTATAGAAGTTAGGAAAATATTATTTCTGCTCTGGTATGTTATTAAGTAATGGTATAGTTTCCCATAAATTACGTAACCTCTTTGTGCCATTCCCTAACTATTAAGCGAGAGAGCTGGTAGTACTAGATAAGGAGTCAGGGAAGAACACACCAACTTTGGAGTCAGAGTCAGGGTGAATTCATGTTCTCCTACTCACTAGTTAGAGATTATGTGAAAAATGAACATATAGTGCTGAAAGTACAATGCCTTGTTTATAGTCAAGAACTTGGTAAGTCTTAGGAATTATTTGTATGGGATGAAGCAAGCTGCTTATTTTCAGAACCTCAGTTTTTCTTTTAAGATGTTTACCGTAACAGTTAACATTGGAATTCAAGTGAGTATTAAAACATAGAGCAACTAGTACAATGTGTGCCACAAGTGAATATGAGCTAAATATTGGTTGCTTTTACCTCACAAGGGTCCTTCTAGCACAATCTTGTCTTTTAAAAATAATTATATTTGCCAGGCGTGGTGGCTCATGCCTGTAATCCCAGCACTTTGGAAGGCTGAGGTGGGAGGAGGGTTACTGAAGCCGAGGAGTTTGGGACCAGCCTAGGTGACATAGCGAGACCTCATCTCTACAAAAAATTAAAATAAAAGTAAGTTGGGAGTGGTGGCATGCACTTGTAGTCCTAGCTGCTCAGGAGGCTGAGGTGGAAGGATCATCTGAGCCCAGGAAGTCAAGACTGTGGTGAGCTGTGATCATATCACTGCATTCCATCCTGGGGCAGAGCAAGACACCAACTTAAAAAAAAAAATCATTATTTCAGGAAGAATGGAGTTGGGGAGAAATCTGGGCAGCTGGATACTTTAGAAAAGGATCTTTAAGGAGAGGAAGGGTTTTTAGGGACCTGACTGATTTATAGCAAAAATGCCAGAGACCAAGATGTTTAGAAACTCAGCATAAAAACCTCAAAGGGTCCAGAAGGGACAAAACAAGAATTCTTATTTGTGCTAAGGAAGCATGGTAGAGTGAAAACAAAAATAGATTGTGAGTTGATCAATTGACTCAACAAATTTAATGAGTATTTATTATGTGCTTATTATTTGCCGGGCACTATTTGATGCTTGCCCCCTACCATATCCCTGCTCTCGTTTACATTTGTGGAGGGTGTGGGGGAGACAAACAGTAAATAGGAGAAAAGGATGCAGATATTTAGGGATGGTGAATGCTGGGGGCTAGGATAGAATGGGCAGCCAAGAGCTAGATGAATACTACTCAAAATGTGACCTGTGGTCATTCTAAGAACTACTTGTTTCTGGTCCTTTATGAGATAAGAACTGAAATTGAGATTGTATAGAAATTTCTATATCAGTCTGATAATTTAATTTCATGTCAGTTGAATCAAATAAAAATAATTGAGGCTCATATTTTACGTCTAATTTTTTATTTTATTTTTCAAGTTTTTCATTTTCATTGTATTTTATAAAAGTATTGGATCTAGAGTGGATTGGGAAATAAAACACCAGACCTTTACCATTATTGGTTTGAGATTCAATAAGCTAGATCAACAACTTCCACTGTTGATACTTTTAGTAAGCATGTTGTAGAGGTGTTCAGCTTCTTTTGATTAATTCATTCAATGTCAAGTAATAAGCTTGTTTGACTTTTAAAAATAATATTTAAATATTTGTTATCTATGTTGTCTTTTATGCTGGACTGATTTTAGGTCCTTTAATTTTCAAATATTTTTATTCAAGTTTGGATGCATGATACAAGTAGGAAGAGAGAGGGAAGAAGCATATAAAAAATTAAAACTGGAAGGAATACAGTACTTAGATGATTTGTAACATTTCTTTCTAATTCATATTTTATGATCAATATATGATATTTAGGAAGCTCTTTTAATACAAGACCTTTCTTCCCATTGTTAATTTATTTTATATATACTATGTGAAATTATATCGTCTTATATCTGTCCCTGTCATTTCATCTATTGCTGGTGGGACAAAGATCCTGAGAAGACAATAAAGTTGTTTGATGAAATCTATTATTGCTTATTAGTGATAACCTAGGTAACATTTATGATCATCTACGTATTAGAAGTCTGCCATTTGCTGTTGATATATGATGACTTTATCATTCCCTTCATTTAGAGCACCATTATCTTTATTATGTAATGGGGAATAACTTAAGAAGTGTATTTTTAAGGCACATTTTTAAGAAAATAAGATTGAAGAATAAGGAACATATTTTGGATAACCCCTGGTTAGTATTTTAAGTACATTTCATTTTATTATTTCAAATGTGGCACTAAACTAGTTTCTGAATTGTTGTTAGCAAATGAAATTTAATATATCTTTACTCTTAGCAAAAAAGTGGAAAAGCAGCAGTAGAGATATAGAATTATATTATTAGTAGGTCATAAAGTAACTAAAAAAATATACAACAAAGGATCTCAGAGATAATGACTCAACTTTTACCCAGTCAGATATGGCCAATAAAAAAATACACGAATGATACAGGCTTGAAAAGCATGTGGCACTGACAATATATTTTTGTGAAGATATTTGTAATTTAACATGCCTGTGTTTTGATAATGAGCACATACTTTAGTAATATTAACTAATGGTAAATATGATGAGTTATTTAACTGTCATAATAAAGATATCTGAAGATGCACAAGTCTTATTATTTGGTAAAATGTTAATTAATATGGTTCTAAGAGCAAATATATTTGATGATATTTACTATTTATCATTTAACAAAATTTGAAAGTTGTAGAGTAGAATGAAGATAGCTTTTAGGTAATATGAATTATAATTTGTATTTTTAATGATTGTTTAAAACAGCAACTATTGAATGCATTTAATCATATTGGTCTATGCCACAAGTAAGCTAAGGCTTTTGAATATTACTGGGGTTAAAAATACTTTTTGTGTGGTGGGGGTGGAATTTTGGTTATATAAGAATTATGAGTTGGTTTCCTTTTATTACCTGGGTTTGAAATGTATTGTAAATAGATAACTAGATATATTCTAGAACCAGTCAGTGCATGTTGGGGAACGAATGGGGAGGGTTTACTCAGCAGTACTCTCCTTTAGTTTGGTCATGAAATGAGGACTGCTTTATGTAAATTGTTCTTACTGGCGCCAGCTAGCTGTAACTGCAGTCTGGCTGTGCTAGGGCAGCAAATAATATGTGTCATGGATTTTCTATTTGGAATGTATGAGAATTCAGCCTTTTGAATTGAAAGGACTGAGTTGATGCATTAGGCTAGGAGTAGTGAGACCACAATTGACAGTGAATATGTGGAATATTGAGAAGCTATAAGCATTTTAAGCTTTTAGTTCTGCTTTTATAGATTTATGCCTACTGATACTATTGGGTAATATGTGGGAGGTACTTAACTGCACACAGTTGCTGCAGACCTAATAGTTGGCAGCATAGAAAGCAGTACAAAGAATTCTGATTCTAGGCATTTTCACTTGAAATAGTCATTTTGAAGATATACTTGTGTGTTCTATGAGCTTCATTGACATATTATCTGATGTTTTCTTTTTTGGCTTTTGTGGTTAATGGGATGTTTGCTGCACAAACTACACAACAGATGTGAACCACTGTTTGAAAGGAATTTTAATATGTAGCCAACCTACTGTATTCCTGTTTTTTTTTTTTTCCATGAATATGAACTAAACAAGAAATTTAGACTCAAGAAGGCTGACCTAGAAGTCTGCATTAGCTTTTAATGTTTATATAAATGAACTAAATAGCAGTGGCTTACAGAAGAGGAAGTCATTTTCACAGTATCAAGCTGCCCACAGGTAAGAGATTCAGGTCCTTTTTCTGTGAAACCCTTCTACCCCCCCTAGGTTTTTTATTTTTCTCTCACCATTGGAAGTTTTTAAAAAAATTGTTTATTTTTAGTTCTAGTAAAAACAGGATTAGTAGATCGTTTAATGTTAATATTCAGGAGATTTTGAATGCCATATTTGGATTTGGTATTTTTAAAAATGTCATTTTCATCTTCTCAAAATTTTCTCACATTTCAGTTGAAATAAACTAACTGGACTTCATATATGAATATTACTCATGCATACAATATGTTCATATTACATAGAAATCAGTTTTAGATCTCTTCATTATAGTCTGTTACTATATTCTCAGTTGTAGTGACACCAACTGGTACATGCAGAGAGATGACATTTTGTGACCTTACTTAACTATAAAGTTTTAGTTTAAATTTACCACTTTGAATTTAACACTAGAAATCAGAATGCTTATGCTTTCACATTTGGCTCATTGAGATATACTAGATAATATATATTTATATATAACTTGGTCAAGTTTTCCAGTTCCACCTTTATTCTTTCTATTTCCACATATTTAAATTTATCATCTTTTTAACAAAGTGCATTTAAAGAGTCTAAAATAAATGTGTTAATTAGTAATTCCATTGAATCTATTATTTTATTTGTTAAGCTGGGGTAAGGGTCCACAAACATTTGTTATTCTTTTTTATATGCCTGAAATATTGTATACAGAAAAATAAATCCCATTGAAATAAAAGTAAAGCACTATATAAAGAATATATTGCCATTATTGTAAAAAGATATGAAGGTACAGGCTTATAAAGAAATGTAAGTATGTATTTTTATTTATGTCAGTCAGTATGAACAGAGATGAAATATGGTACTGATTGAGATAATTTTGGGGGTGGGTGGGTGTGAAGAGTTGAGTAAGTAGGATAAAGTGAAGAGTGGTAATGTGGTTAGCTGAGAGAAGTGGAAGAAAGGAATTATATTAGGCAGCTCTCTGCTCTTTGCTTCTCTCTTTAGAAGTTAAGCAGCAGGCTCATTCTGAAACCTTAAAAGTGTTAGTTTTAGGTGAGACTTCCAGCTCTCTAGCTTCTGAAAAGCACTTAGTCATGTTACTACATGATTGCATACTTTAAAATGGGGGGCCAGATGTTTCAGAAGCATGAACCGTTAACCTGTTGCCTTTTGACAGTGTTGCTTGGATTTTTGAAAACAATTGTTTTAATAGATATTCTATTAAAGTATAGAAATTTGTATGTTTCATCTCAGTAAACAATTTTACTATGATTGGCAAAATGGTGACAGTAGAAATAAAATCAATTTTGATTAATGTGTTTGAGGTTGAATGGGAAGAAGGTCATGCTTTTCTTGATGTGGAGGACATACACATCTGACACAGTTGGAAAATGTTTTACTAACTTCGCTTGAGCCATTATATTGTTTAGGAGAATGTTGCGCTGGGAAGATAGTTGAGATGGACTGGGTTTTATATATAGAAAAAGAGGAAAGGAGTGTTAGACCAAAACAGGAATTTATTGAATGCTACTGGAGTTGGAAGTCATAGCAAAGAAAGATGAGGGAAAGTTGGACGAGGTATATTTTGTACATAGACAAATAAGCCTAAGAAGAAGTGTGTAAAACAAAGATAAAAGTCATCAGTGTAATCTTTGAGACTGTTGAAGTTGAGTGTGAATGGTCCAGAACTTTGGGAATAAAAGTTTGAGTTTTTAGTTTTTGTGTTCCTCTTGGTAAAATTTATTTAGCAAGTGATAAGAACTATAAAGAACTATAATGAGAAAATAAAGTCTTCAAAATGAAATGAACCTAAGTGGTCAAGTATGTCTAATATTGTACTTTGCACAGGAATCTATTTGATATTCCTGACAGGTAATTATCTAGTTTCTGCTTTACCATATCTAATGACAGAAGGGAAGAGTCTCTAATTTCATAAGGCAATTTCTTCTTGTTTTGGGCACCTGAACAAATGAACATTTGTTGATATTGAGATGAAGTCTTGCCTTTCATTATTTTAATTTTTGCCTCCCATTGCCCTCTACCTGGTGTGTGTCTTTTTCTCTGTATATGTATCTCCTTTACATGAGAGAGTTACACTATTTAAGTAGTCTTATTAAAATTTCTTTATGTCTTCTTGGCTTGGCTGTTCCAGATCATTCTTTAGCATAGTCATCCTTTTGTTTGTCCTACGGTTATTAAAAGTCTTTCTTTATCTGTGATGCTCAGAACCAAACAATACTCTAAAAATATCTCCTTTCTCCTTGACTATGTACTTATTCTGCAGTTTAACTTTGCATTAACATTTTTTGGCAACCACCTGGAGCTGGTGAATTTTTTGAGTTTTCAGTAAGTTAAACTTCCTCAGTCTTTTCCCTATAGTCCACTGATAACCTTTACTATACTTGAATATTTCAATCAAGTATATTATATGTATACTTACGTCTTTTTCATAATTTTTAATATTGTTTATGATGCTCTCTCTCCATCTTCCTTACTAAATTTCCCCCATTTTAATAGTCTTCGTGAATAACTGACTTGGTTTCATGAATTGCTTACTATTTTGTTGAGTTTTCTGTCATAATCTTCTGCTTTTATTGTAATTCCTTGCTTTGGAATTATACCTTTCTGCCTTTACTAGTGTTTATGTATGGGTACTTCTGTTGTGTTATGTTTTTTTGAATCAGAGTCTCACTCTGTCACCCAGGCTGGAGTGCAATAGCATGCTCATGACCACTGCAGCCTCGATCTGCTGGGCTCAGGTGGTCCTTCCGCTTCAGCCTTTAAAGTAGCTGGAACCACAGGCATGTGCCACCACGCCTGGCTAATTTTTTGATTTATTGTAGAGATGAGGTCTTGCCATGTTGCTCAGGCAATCCTCTCGCCTCTACCTCCCAAAGTGATGGGATTATAGGCATGAGCCATGTGGGGGGGGGCATGACATGAGTACTTCTTAATTAGTACTTGTATATTAATTTAAGGGTATCATTCATCTGAGTATTATTTTAAGTTGAATTTCCTAGGTTGTATTTTGGTAGTGCTTTGCTTTTATTTTATTACTGATTTCCCCCTTAAATCAAAAGTTTGGTTTCAAAAAAATCTGTAAGGAGATACTTTTTCTCTTATCTTGTTGGTATATCTAACTTTATTACATTTGTGGCCAGAGAATATTGCCGTGAGTACTTTTCCTTTTTTTGTCTTTACTAAGATTTTCTTGTCACCATATACATGCTCAATATTAATGTATGTTGTATTTGTAAAAAATTAATATTTTGAATTTATTGGGTATACCATTCTATTTTTCTATTATTCTAGTATGTTAATTGATACATGCATTCTTTATTACTTTTGTTTTCTTCATGTGTAGATTCTAGAAAGTGGCATGTGTGTCTCTGATGTAAATTTATTAGCTTCTTTCTGAAATCTTTTTACTTGTTTTTGCTTATGTGATTTGAAGCAATATTATTTAGGTACATCAAAGGTATATATTTCTAGTTGGTTGTACCTTTTATCAAGAAGATATATCTTTTTTTGTCCCGTTACTTGATTTTCAATATGAATTCTTTTTATATGTTATATATAGGTTTTATATGTATATCTACCTTTTTTGGGGGGAGAAGGTAGCATTTGCCTATTATATCATTTTCCATCCTTCATTTTTCCACTTTATTATACTATTTTATTATAAAGTATGTCTCTTGTTTTTTATGTGTATCTAATGATATTTTCGTCATTTTACTCAGCTTGAAATCTGCTAGATTTTTTCCTAATTGATAGTTTTCTTTATTTCTGCCCCATATGCTGCAACCTCTTAATGTGCTAACTTCCATGTTCTAATTGTCTGGGATAAATAACATATTTATTTTAAAGATGATTGATCCTCAGTTATTTCAACCTGCCTATGAGTTTTACTTGTTTTGTGGAGCTTTGCTGATTTTCTTACATGAATTCCTTCCTTAGGATCTTTGGCTGTCTTATATCTGTAATATATCTTTATGTTGTTGTTATTCTGCCAAGGGTCTTGTTTTCTCTGACTTTGCTTAGAAGTAGTACGTTTTTTTCCTCATCCTTGCCGATTGCTAGTTTAGCTGGCAATAGAAATACAGGGTGAAAATAACTTTCTCCCTGAATTTTGAGGGTATTGTTTTCTTTTAGCATTCAGTATTGCTGATGACAAGTCTGATGCCAGTTTAATTTTTACTTCATTGTTAGTTAAATGATTTTTTTACTCTAAATTATTAGTATTTTCTCAATTGGTTTTCTTAAATCTTATCTTAGTATGTATAGGTATCAAAGATTTTTATTTTGCTTTTTACAATTTAGTCTTTATTATCAGAAAACATCTTTACAGCTCTTTGAATTTTTTTCCTTTTCTTATTTTTTCCCTCCTCTTTTTTATTGGTTCTTTTTTCCTAAAACTCCTCTTAAGTGAAAGTTGTTGCTTCTGGGTATGTCCCCCATGTTTTTCTTGTGCATGACATTATGAGAGAACGTCTGGTCTTGATTAATTAGATTATGTCAACTGTGTTCATACAGCCTATATTTTGAGTTTCTAAGATTTCAGAATTATTTCTTTTTATATCTGCTTGTTCTTATGGGTGAGATAGCATCTCATACACTCTGATGATTTTTAAATATACTATTTTAAAATGTGTTCATTCTGTTACTAATTAGCTAGTGTTTTTTTTAATGAGGTTTGTCACCTAATCTCTTATTTGTTTGGATTCTTGATTGTATTCTTTTTTGTACAGTTTTCCTATTTAACTTTGGGTCGACGCTGATGATTCAGGTGAGTGGTACTTGCTGGACATGATACATTGGTAATTTATCTTTTGGATGATAACTTCGCTGTCTCTTCTGGAGCATAGTGTCTGTGTAAATCTCTACTGTACCCACATTCATAAATGTCTCTGTTGCCTTGACTTAGCACTAGCATGGAAGAGAGAAAGTCTGATGAACTTACCTGTTCAAATACAAATTACATTAGTGTGTGTGTTTATATAATTTTTTTTTTTTTTTGATTATAGAGACCAGGGTCTCCCTATGTCTTGAACACCTGGCCTCAAGGGATCCCCCTTCCTTAGCCTCCCAAAGTGCTAAGATTACAGGTGTGAGCTACTGCAACCAGCCTACATTGAATGTGTTTTACTGTGAAGATTCAAACTGGTATATCAGGTCTAATGTGAAAATCTATATTTGTATCTCTTTGTCTCTACACAAGTGAGCTGCTTTAACTAGTTTGACATTTATTCTTCCACACTTTAAAATACCACTTACATGCCAGTATACATGTTTAGATTTGTGTGTGTGTGTGTGTGTGTTTTAAAGTGTAATGTTATAAAAACAGGAAACATTTATTGGTAGCTTATAATATCTAAGTACTTTCTATTTATTTTGTCATTTAATTCCCATACCATTTTTATGAGGGTAGACATTTTTATAGTCTCAGTCTTCATAGATGAGGATACTGATGGAGGGAAAGTTTATATAATTTAGTGAGATAACTTAACCAGGAAATTATAATGTTGGTATTTAAAGAAGTATATCTGGCCTCAGGGTTTGCCCTATTAATTACTAAGAGTTCTGCAACTGCTTTTTTTGTACACATAATAACATTTCTCAGAGATTTTTTTTTATGCTTGTAAAAGAGAGCTACCACATTTAAAAATACTCCATAGTGTTTTAAGTGTGGATGCTTCAGTATTTTTTTTTTTTAGCTATCCTCTTAGTGATGGGTATGAAGGGTTTTTTGTTGTTGTTTTTGTTTTTTCTGTTATGACAGTAGAGCAATAATAGCAGCTGGATACATTTCCTTGTGAAACATCCTCGTATACCTTAAGATAGATTCTTCAGAGTGTCTTTGGTTTGTCAAAATGATGCAGTTTCTGCTTTATTTGTCTTTAAAAATTGTTGTGATAGTTGACTCTTCAGCTAACAGTGTGTGAGACTACTCACTTCTGTACATTAATGCTCACCATAAATAGTTGCCAATTTGATGTGTAAAAATGAATTTTATCTTTTTGTTTTGTCTTTCTCTGATTATTAGTGAAGTTGAATGTCTCTTTTTACATATGTTTTTTAAGTTGCCTGTTTATGTTTCTTTATTTTTCTTTTTATTCACTAATAGGTATTCTTTTTAATTCTGGATACTGATCCTTTATCACTATTTCTTTTTCCCCAAGTATTTTTCAAAATTTGTGGTTACTTGTAGTACTTTCTGTGTCTTTGAAATTTTCCATTATTGTATATCTTTTTGCCAGTGCACACAACTACTGTTTTTATCCATTCTCAACCATTCATTACAAAATCCACTTCTTTATTAATTTGTGATGCTTTCTCTGTCATACATTCTCCTATTGTTTGTGTCTGTCTTTTGGATAAGTATTTTATTGTACTCGGTTTTTTATAATTATAATAAAATTATACACTGCTTTGCTTTGTTATACACTGTCATATCTGACAGGGCAAACATCATTCTTTATTACTTTTGATTTTCACATTTCCCCCCCATTTTTTAGCATTTTTTCCTTTGCAGATTAAGTTTCAAAAGTTTGTCATAATACAACATATCTAGGTATAATTTGGTTGGAATTTTTTTTTTTTTTTTTTTTTTTTTTTGAGTTGGAGTCTCAATCTGTCGCCCAGACTGGAGTGCAGTGGCCACTCCTGGCCACCGCAGCCTCGACCTGCTGGGCTCCGGCGATCCTTCCGCCTCAGCCTTCCAAGTAGCTGGAACTACAGGTGCGCGCTACCACGCCCAGCTGATTTTTTGATTTATTGTAGAGATAAGGTCTTGCTTGCCCAGGCG
>CAUYQG010117655.1:20-25644 GCA_963574415.1 Tarsius wallacei
CAGGGGGCCCCCCCCAGGGGTCCGAAGTAGGAGCGGCAGTGGGGATGGCAGCAGCCATGGGCGCTGGGCCCCCCCAGGGGTCCGAGGCCGGTGGAGGAGCAGGGGCTGTGAAGACGTCGGCAAGGTCCATGAGGGACGACTAAGGGGAGAAAGAAAGAGGAGTCAGGAGGCAGCAGGTCAGGCAGGACAGCTTAGGCCCATCTCAGGGGAGGCAGCCAGGCCCTGAGTGTCCAGGCAAGAAAGATGCCAGGAAGACAGAGCCCACCACGGCCGCGTGCATCCTCCCTCCCGCCATGCCTGGGTCTGCCCACCCGTGCCTTACTCCCACCAGGCAGCTCCCAGCCTGGTTCTCCACTCTTGCCCCCCAGGCCGGTCTCCACAAGACCGCATGCAGGGCAGTCTTTCAAACCTGCCAGCCCCCAGGTCTCTGCTGGGCCCTGAGTGAGGACGGAGGACCCTCCAAGCAGGCCTTCAGAACCACAATGCCTCCCGTCCTCCACCTGGCCAGTCTTCAGCCAGCCTTGCCCCACCCCCTGCACCTTCCCCAGGGAAGTCCCCAGCCCACTCAGGTCACCCTGAGCATGCCTCTCCTGATGCCCACCACACTGCCTGCAGACACCATCACACTGCAGACCTCCCAGCACTGTGTGCACACCACACACAAATGCATGCAAAGTCCCTGTGTTCCAGGGGTGGGCACATGGCTTGGGCCCAGCTAACCAGAGCCCCCATCTCTGAAAGTAGAAGTGGCCCACCACATTCATGCGCACACCCCAATCAGCCCCCGGAGGCCAGGGGTCCCCGGGGAGAAAAGAGTGGTCCCCAGGCAGGCACATCCAGGCAGGAGCAGAGAGGCAGTGGGTGGGGGCTGGTGCCCCGACTTCACCCAGCGGGGGAATGCTCCCTGGGGGTCACCCTGAGCTGTGTCAGATACTGATGGAGACCCTGTGGCTAAGGCTGACCCCACTGTCTCTGAGAAGCCCCAGTGAGCTGACTGGAGCCACAAGCCATCTGCCGCCTCCCATGGAGAGGGTCCATGCCCCTACTCCTCAAATCTGGGCCAGCCATGGGACCCGCTGAGACAACAGCAGTGGCACAGGTCAAGCAGCTCTGAGCCTGCCAGGGCTCACCCTGGGCAGTGGCAGCAGCATCCGCCGAGCTGTGAAGATACCTGGGACAGACCAGTGGCCAGGGGGAGGCCAGGGAGGAGGCTGGAGGACAAGGCCATCGAGGACGCTCGGGCCCCAGTCATGCGAGTGATCTTGGGCCTGACATGGAGTGACAAGCCACCCAATCCCAAGACCCAGCTGAAGGACGAGGCCTGAATGAAGGGGCCCGCAGAGCCTCAAACCACTCACCTCCTCCTTGCCGCCAGTCTCCCGCTTGCTCTCTTCTATGGCCATCTGCAGCCTCAGGTCGTCCCCACGCCGGATCCGCTCTTCCTGTGGGCACGGAGCAGCCGCCCAGAGGGTTCAGTGCTTGAGCCAGTAGATGCAGCCACCCCCACCTAGAAGGCCCCACGGTCCCCTCCCACCTCGACAAAGGTGACTGGAAACTAAAATGGGACGCGGACAACGTATGAAATGAGGGGGGACACAGGGAAGGGTGTGTGGTCTGGGGATGAGGGTTGAGGGGACCGTGCTGGGGACGGCCCAGGACAGGCCCTGCCAAGTGGGGGGAAGCATCGGGTCCCAGGGAGACAGGGCAGCTCCTTTCATCCTGGCCTCCTGTCAGGTGCCTGGCTCGGTGGCATCTCCCGCCCTGGCGTCCACCCAGGTACTGCCTGGTCTGAGGTCCTATGGCTGAAGACACTGAGGTTTCCAGGCGCCTGAGCCCATGGCTCAGCCCAGCAGGGGGGCAGGGGCACCTGAGGAAGGGCCAGTGGGGCTAGTCTGCAGGGAGCCCCAGCCGGGGCAGGGAGGCTGCTCTGACCTTATCGTGCTCCTCTCGGCTCAAACTAAGGGCCAGCTGGAGCTGGACGTCGTCCTCGGGGCCGCAGGATGGGGGCTGGGGGAGAGAGAGTGTGAGGGGCGAGGGGAGGTGGCTAGGGCCAGAGTCACAGAAAGGCAAGCCAAACGAGGGATGGCACAAGAGGCCAGGTCAGACGGGCCGGAGGAGCGAGCGGCCATCACCCAAACCAGGTCAGCAAGGGCGGGCAGAGAGAGGAGCACAGAGGGACAGACGGCCAAGGAAAGGCCAGGCAGGACAGGCCCCAGAGAGAAAAGAAGGGGACAGAGGACAGGACTGGGGAGAGGAGTGGGTGAGAGCACAGGACAGAGGCGCAGAGTGCTCAGTGGAGGCAGGAGGGGCCTCGGTGAGGCATGGAGACGATGGCAGCACAGCGAGGCCACACACACACGCGCCAGTACCTGGTCGGCCTCCTCCTTGCTCATGGCCAGGGCCAGCTGCAGCTGCAGCTCCTCCTCCCCGCTGCTCTGTGGCCAGGCCTGCTCCGCCTCGGGTGGGGGCCCAGAGCCCACAGCTGCCGACGAGGCTGCAGGAGAAGCGGGTAAGGTCCTGCCAGGGAGCAGAGCCAGAGCCCACAGCCCAGACCCATGGGGTTTGCTTCCAAACCCCCCCACACCTCCAGTCCCAAGGTCTCCGAAGGCAAAGGTGGGGACTGAGAGGCGAGGACCAGACACAAAGCCCTCAGCAGAGGGGAGCAAGGCTGGAATCGGGAAGGGCAGAAGTAATTGTGTACAGGTGGGCCTTGGGAGCCTGAGCCCTGCTGCCAGGGCTCCCCACAAGCCTTGGGGTCTGTCCTGGGACCCCAGGGGACAGGAAGTCCTTCCTCCCGGGTCTCCCAGGCCTCTTGGGACTACAGTTCTGGCAGGGAATGGGAAGTACAGCAGCTGTTCAGACTGTGGGATCCAAGGCCTAGTCAGGGAGGGAGCAGGCCAAGAGGAGCCCTGGTTCCAGGAGGTGAGGGAGGAAGTCCCAGGGCACACAAAAGCATGGCTGGTCCCCACCCAAAGAGGGCTGAGATAGCCCCAACCTTTGAGGCAGCCTCTCCTTGTCGCCCATCCATTCCGCCATTGTCCACTCCACTCCCTAAGGCCAAGCAGGACAGGCTCCATCCACTCCACTCCCCAAGGCCACCTAGGATAGGTTCTGTCCACCTCACTCCCCCAGGACCTATAGATCCTTGTCCCACTGTCACACAGAGGGCAGGCTCCACCTGGGCCCCAGGGCCATCACCCCAGCCTCCATGGCTCTGGAGTAGAACCCGCCCCTCCTGCCCCCACCCTCCCCGCCGTGGGTCCCTCAGCCAGGTCTGTGCTCCAGCTCCAAACCTGTAGCACCTGTGTCCTGGGTTCCCACCCACCACCCAGCCAAGGCCTCTCCTCATAGGCACGCCCTGGGTCCTCCTCACCCCACACTGCAGCAAGCAGCTGCACCACAGCCCCACCTGCACCCAGTCCAGCCAGTCCTGAGTCAGACCTGGCCAGGTGGCCCAGGAGGGGCCGGGTGCATGAGAAGCCCCGGGGGGATGTGAGTGCTGAGGCCAGGGATGGGGACACACAGGCTGGGACTGGGATGACAAATGAGAAGGGGTGAGAAGGAACCAAAGGGGCTGACAGACCAGGTGGATAAGGGACGATCTGGGAGGACAGATGGACTGGGGGGGCACAGGTGAGGATGGTACCTATATCCCCCTTCCTGTGCCCCAGTGGCTACCTCCAGAACTCTCAGGATTCCCAGGTGGGTGCTGGGAGCACACGCCCCATTGCCAAGCCTCTGCCCTGCAAATGCCCCAAGGCCCCAGCCCTCAGCACCCAGCCCTGAGCCAGCAGGCCCGCCTCAGGCTTTCTGGGAGTGAAGGCGCCAAGCCAGCATAGACCCGGCCTTCTCATCCCGGGTACCAGCCTCGGTGGTCCCCAGGGCGACCAGCCCCTCCCAGCCTGCACACCCTACTGTCCTCATCCTCCACCCCCCCACCCCTCCATATAGCCTGCTCCAGGAGAGAGGTCAACAGACTAGGGCTACAGGCAAAGCTGTCCTAGAAAGGTCTAAGAAATGGCAGGGAGAAAAATGAAAACGATAGGTCAAGATGTGTGAAAACAACATGAAATTCAAGTTTTCAAGTCTGTAATGAGTCTAAGGGCGTTTGAGGACTCCTTCACTCCCTTGTGGATGGACCAGTGTGGCCTGAAAGTGGGAGAGACTCTGCTATGCCCTTTAGGGGAGAAGTACAACCTTCTCTGCTCTAGGACCTCCAGCCACTAAGGGTCCCAGGCTCCCTCCCGGCTCCACCAACGACCCTCCTCAGCCATCCCAACCCTGTCTGATCCCCTGGAGTCAGCAAGGCCCCCCGCTACCCACACCCTGCCTCCTGGCAGCCCCAGCACTAATCACTCCTGTGACACCCAGCTCCCCTTCCAACACCCAGCTCAGCTTCCAACACCATCTGCAGGCTCACAGGTCTTGGGTGGGCCTCACACATCCTGCTGTGCCCTGTATCTCCAAGAGGGTGCCGAACAGTGACCCCAAATGAGACACATCTAGATGGAAGGCCTACTCTCCCTTAGACAAGCCCGGAACCTCCAGCCTGACCCCTGGGGGGTCACAGGCTCCCCTGCCCTGGTAAACCCAGCCAATCCCACTACTTAGGGCGGCTCCACATGTGACCCAGAAAGCAGCAAGAGCCTCTCAGACATTCCCCCAGCATTCCCCACACTGGCCATGAGGAACACACACTCCAGCAGAGCCCAGGACACACATCCCATCCACACAGTTGGAAACATCTTGTGAGACAGACCTGCGCCTTACAATGTGGGCTACGCTATTTCCATTTTCTTTCTTGAGTCAGTGTCTCACTCTGTCGCCCAGGCTGGAGAGCAGGGGAACGCTCACGACTACTACACCCTCAACCTGCTGGGCTCAGGCAATCCACCTCAGCGTTGCCAAGTAGCTGGAACCACAAGCATACGACACCACACCTGGCTAATCTTTTGATTTACTGTAGAAACAAGGTCTCTCCAAGTGGCCTAGGATGGTCTTAAACCCCCAGGCTCAGGCAATCCAATCGCCTCAGCTTCCCAAAGTGCTGGGATGACAGGCATGAGCCACCACGCCCGCCAGGCCTCAACTTTTTTTTAACACAGATCACCACCCACCACACTGAGCCCACTCCCTGATAACATTTAGAAGGCTGTTAAAAGCAGACCCAGAGGCCTTGTGGTGACCACAGGCTGGGACTCCAGCCTTCCCTTTGTGTCTTGTCCAGAGCACCCTCATCCTGGCACAGATGGAGGGCCAGCACTCTCAGGGATCAGCATGTATGTGCCCTCAGAGGGCCGGCCCTAGGCTGTGTCAGGGGAGCCAGGTCACCAGCTGCTCTCAGAAAGGACCACTGTGGCGCCTGCCTGGCAGCTCCTCTAGGCCAGGGCCACCTTCCTCCCCCACACCCCTCAGCCCTGCAGCTTATAATGAGTGAGCTGTCCTCAGAGTTGCAGGGAGGAGGGGAAGAAGGAAAGGGCCCAGGGGAGCCCAGGACCAGGCCTGGGGGGAGAAGGACAAGGGCTCTGCGCTGGGCCCAGGGGCCCGGGCAGGAGGAGATTCCAGACCAGAGCCCAGGCCGCAAGCGCTGGGGAGAAAAGGGATGGGCCTCACCTGTGGCAGTCTGCGCCAGCTTCTCCTTGGTCTTGAGAGCATGCGCCCTCTCCTCCCGCAGCCGGTCCTCGTCACGCAGCAGGGCCACCAGCTGCTTGGCCTTCTCACGCACGTTCACGCCCTGGTCCTTGCCATCGCGGTCCACGTACTGAAAGTCCTTCAGCGTCTGCACAGCGTACATGTTCTCCTTGCACTGCTGCGACACGCGCTCCGAGCCCGTCTTGATGAGGTATTCCATCAGCGTCATGGCCTGCAAGGAGGTGCACCATCACACCAGGTGCCCGAAGGTGGCTAGAGACCATGCCAAGGCCCAGGACCCATGTGTCACCAGCGGACAGACACACATCTGCCCACACAACAGAGTACTACCCGACCACAAGAAGTGAAGCATGGACACATGCTGTCACACGGACCGAAGCCAGACATGAACACCCCCCATTGCGTGCCGTGTGAACAACAGGCAAATCCAGAGACAGAGAGGAGGTCACAGGCTGCCAGGGGCTGGAGGGAGGGACGCTGTAAAGTTATGGGTTTTCTTTCAGGGAGATGAAAAAGTTCTGCAGCTAAATAAAGGTGGTAGATGCACCATGCTGTGAATGTACACAATGCCTCAAACTGTTTGATTTAAAGAGGTGAACTGCACCATATATGAGCTCTATCTCAATCAGAACTCAAGAGGAGAGTGACAGCTTTGGTCACAACGGTGGGCACTGCTTAGTGACTTGGAGCCTGCTCTATTTATTTTCTGTTTTTTTTCTTTTTAATTGGGGTCTCACTCTGTCGCCCAGGCTTGGGTGCAGTGGCACGTTCACAGCCACTGCAGCCTCACACCACTGGGTTCAGGTGATCCTTTTGCCTCAGCCTCCCAAGTAGCTGGGACTACAGGCATGCGCCACCAGGCCAGGCTAACTCTTTAAGAAAAAACCTAAAGTAACATGGTCAAAAAACCCCACATCTATTAAGTCACACTGAAAGAGATCTTAGTATTGTTAAGTGTGAAATAGGTCAACACTTCTGGATGCTAAAAACTCACACTGATGTGGGGCAGCCTTGAAGACAGTAAGTGCTCCCGGGAGGACCTGGAGTTTGTCACCACCTGCTCTGGGGAGGTGACAGCCCGTGGGCCTGTCTGGGCATGGGCGTTCTCAGGAAGACACACAGGATACGCCAACACCAGAGCAAGAGGACAGGGTGGAGGAAGCACCATTGTTCAACCTGCATCCTTTGGGACCTTTGTATTTTATAACATGAGGACAAATTCCCTTTCAACAAGTTAAACTCAGATGGGGGGAACATCCCTGGGCAAGCTCTCTGTGGTCCCCCTGAGCTGGGCTCAAGACCACGCTGCAGGTGAGGGGTCATGGCCCCCTCAACTCTGCTGGATGCCTTGGTCACCATCCTCAGAAGGCATGCCTCAGATTTTGCAGGTGATCCCAGAGGCTTCAGGGAGCCCCCAAAACCCATCCAGGGGCTCCCAGGTCTAGAGTAGCACAAAGAAGAGGGAGGGAGGCAACAACTATTACAGCTGAGCTCTGTCTGGACCAAGGGGAAGACAACCAGGAAAACACCAGGCCCTTCACGACTCCCAGGCCGCTGGCCAGGCTTTCTGAAGGTGTGTTAGCAGTGTGTCTATAATCGAGATTAATCGAGATTAGTCTTTAACTGGCCCCCGAGGTGTTTACACACGCTAAGAGGAGGAAGGAAGAAAAGCGGTTTCTACACATCACCACACCCAGCCAGAACACAAGGGTCCAGAACCCCTGAGGCCCCTGTGTTCTGGAAGTCAGAATTTCCTGAGTTTACACCAGGAAAATGATGCACATACCACCCATAAGAGGACTCTCCGAAGTCATGCCAAGAGTCACACCAAGTGGGACCAGCAAACCTTTACAAATGACCTCACCTCAGACTGGGTCAAGCTTTGAGCCAAATGGTTCATAAAACTTTCTGTTTCCAGAGTTCTTTGGACCTTGGAATTGCAGTTAAAAGACTGTGAACTGGGAAGCAGTACAAATACCCACCCACGGTAAAGTGCACGTGTTAACCGCGGTCATCTCACAGTGGGTTGCCCACATGCACAGAAACAAAACATAAATACATGGATGATGGCCACATGCAGCCACAAGGTCAGCCTGACCCAACGGTGCCAGTGAGCAAAGGAGGCCAGATGCCAGGTCTCGGCATGAGTCCACGTGTGTAAAGTCCAAGAACAGCCTTAGCCAGGTAAGGGTGTGGTGAGGGTGCCTTGGGACATCCTCACCACCAGGGTGAAGGTTGCACAGGTATGCGGACACCAGTCAGGCCTTGCTCTCACATCTGCCTTGTGCACTTACTCCCCAGGGAGCAACTTGAGGCTTTATCCAGAAGCGGGCAGCTGGAGAAGCTGCCGCCCTTGGGACTCCTAGACAGCCCTGTGGAGGTGCTGCTAGGCGGGAAGGATGTCTAAATCAGGGCAGCAAGCTTTTTCTATAAAGGGTCAGGTGCTGAGCATTTCTGTTTTCCAGGGGATATACTCGCTGTCTTGACGACTCAGCAGGCACAGGTGAATGGGCCTGGTTGTGTCCCAATGAAACTTTATGTACAAAAAAGGCTGCACTCTGCTGACCCCTGGTTTAAAGTCAAGACTGACACCCTGCATGCCACAGAAGCCAGGTGACAGCACAGGGTCAGGAGGGTGGCTCTAAGGCTCCTCTCCCAGCTCTGCCACAGTCTCGGTGGCCCTGAGCTGCATTGTGCCTCAGTTTCTTCACCTAGAAAGTGGAGGATAATTGTGAGGATCTGACGAGAAGCTGTGCGTGCCGCAGAGGGCCACATATCCAAGGTGCTGCGCAAACGTCAGTCCTCACTCACCAAGACTTGTCCCCAAAGTCACACAGGGTATGCACAGCCCAACCTGCCAGGCCCCCAAAGCTCCTCCTCCTTCTCCATGGGGCAATAAGACCCACAAGGTGCCAGCCAGGCAGGGCCACAGCACAAACTCTGGAGAGAGGGGCCTGAGCCCCAGCACTCCCACAACGCTGGGCGAGCTGACACTCCCCCTTGGCCTCAGTTTTCCCATCCACCAGAGAAGAACTGTTCCTGTGCTATCTACCACCTGGGCTGAAAGGACAAAGAGACCAAGGTGGGGAAGGGATGGTGGGGAACAGGAGAACCTGCCCTTATGCCAGGACAGGTCAGCACACAGGGCACTGGAGGGGGTTAGAGGAGGTGAGGCAGGCTTACAACAGCTCAGGGACGCTGGCCCTAGGGGACTCAGTCCTCATCACCACACTTCCAGGAGGGAACTGTGAAGTCTGAGGGAGGGGTCAGCAAGGAAGGGGAGGTACCGGCCGCGCATGGACCCAGGGAGCCCCTTCCGAGCCCCTGCCCTGTGCCTACCCACACGTGCCAAGCAGGGACAACAATGACACGTGTCGGCCCCACACAGCCACACCTAGCAGGCAGTATAAGCTGCAGTCACAGCTTGGGTTTCACAGGCACCAGTAATCCTCCCTCGGCGACCAGATGCCAACCCCAGCAGGAGAAATCAGAGGGTCAGAGGGCAGCAGGAGCCCCACATCCTCAGCCAAACAGGTTGGGGACTCCCAAGCATCCAAAGAAAAGACCAGCACCACACAGGCTTTGCTGTGGGGAGCACAGAAAGGAGAGCCCCAGGATCAAGAGAGGCTGCAGGATGGACAACAGGCAGAGAGAGCTGGGCCGGGAGGGTCCTGGAAGAACTACAGAGGACGTGGGAAGCTTTCTGGGGTAACAGAAACCTTCTGCATCTTGACTGTTAGGAGTTCTGAAATACATGCATCTGTCAGTATCCAGAGCACTGGACCTGGAAAGGGAGGATTTTGCAGCACACAAATTATAACCCAGGAAATCTGCCTTTAAAAAGTTCTCAGGAAAGAAAGCATGCTGGAAAAGGAGCTGCCTGAGGGCTGCGGCAGGGTCTGATGGGTCCCCAGCACCATCTGGCTCACAGGAAGCCTCAGGACAGCAGTGTAGCCTGAACACAGGAATCCAGCTGCTTCCCTGCATGGGTCTCCCCACCTCCGCCTGGCCTCGGAGGCCATGTCCACCACCCCTGCTACTTCCCTTCCTGTGTGTCCACCCCAGCCAGCAGCATGGCACGCTCCCCAGGCCTTGGCACCTGCTGATCACCCCTTCTACGGCCACCCAGCTACTCTCTTGCAGCCACTGGTCGGAAGGATCTGCCGTCTGGGGTCCCCCAGGACTAAACTCCCTCTATCCACTCACCCCTCCTCCCTGGCCCCTTCACCAATGCTCAGCTGGACAGACACAACCCAATCCTTCACAATAAATGACCATGACTGACTCCATCTATGACTCGGCCCCAGCCTGATCCCATTCTGGTGTCAGGATGAGCACAAAAACAAGCCAGGGAAGGGGAGCTCCAGCTCCCAAGCGACTCAACCTCGCTGGGCTTCAGTCCCCTCTCCTGTGCTGAGGAAACCACCCCGCCTCGGCAGGGAGCCTTGAAGATCACAAGAACAGGGAGCCCAGCCTCATCCCGTAAGAGCAGGGCTTGGCATGTCGTGGCCAGGACACCCGAGCAGGAGCTCACAGATGCTAGCAAGAGAACCACAACAGCAGGACGCTCCAACACTCACCAGCACCCACCAATCACCAATTCCCTGGACCTGCCTCGGAGAAACATCCATGGACCAGCCTGAGGGCCTTCTGCTGGGAGTGGGATCCATCCCTCCACCCCGGTCCACGCCCTCGGCCACTCTGCCCTCATATGAGGAACAGAGGGCCACAGGGGAGATGCTGGGTCCCTGCCGCTCAGAGCATCAGTCAGGCTGGACACCCACCCACTGAGTCCTGCCCACAGACACACTCCCTCTGCCTCCAAGCTGAGATCCATGTGTCCACCCCAGTGGATGGGGATGAGCACACTGGACCGTGACCATGGAGGGCACTTTGGCCACGTTTGCCAAAAATGACATGTGCACATGCCTCTTGACCCAGCAATTCCAGTTCTAGACAATGGCCAATGCAAAAAGATACTCATAGCCGCCCCGCTTGTAAAATCAGACCGCTGCAAATGTCTTAAAAATGATCTGTCGACAGGACTAAATATATTATGACCAAACCACACAGTTGAACGTTCTACAATTGTAAAAGAAAAAAAAAATGTGGTGAATTTTTCCTGTCCTGGAAGGAAACGTTTAAGATACAGCCTTGTTTTTCTTTTTAAAGTGATATCCCATTTACATATGATAAAATGCAGTCTTTTTAACACAGGGTCTGAGTTATGACAACTGTGTAAAGAACACACCTACCTCTGCAACCAAGACACAGAACAGTGCCAGAGACCCCAGAATTCCCTTGTGCTGCCCCCGAGGCCAACCCCTCCCTTACCCTCTGTGCAAGCACCCCCTCATCAGTGCTCTGTCCTGTGGTTCCACCTCTCCCAGGTGCCGGGTAAAGGGGAGCACGCAGTCAGCAGCCTTGCACCTGACCTCTTTCACCTGTGACAGGTGCAAGACCATCCATGCCTTCCTGGTCCATGTCAACAGTATGGCGTCACCCTCACACAGGGGGCCAGCGGGCACACACACATGGCCCCAGAAGCTGAGGACTCAGATGCTCGGAAGAAAAGAACCACGTGTCTGGGCACACGGAAGGATGAGCGCCTGGACCCTCTTAGGCCTTCTGAGCGTGTGACACTTACAAAGGCCCCATTCATTCGAAAACAGATTTAAATCACTAGGCTCAACGCTGCTAAACGTTACTTGTTGCCTTTATGAAACAAAAGGAAACGTTACACGAAAACAAGGTATTCCAGTTCCTCCTGAGAACTAGAAGTCCCAGGCAGGACACAAACGGGCTGCACCCCATCCTCCTGACTGCCCCCGCCCCACCCCCACTCCGGGAGGACACCAGGGTGCTGACCTTGTAGACGTGCCGCCAGTTCTTGCCGTGGTCGTTGAGCCGCTTCCAGATCATGCTCATGATCTCCGAGAAGGCCACGACGTTGTAAGTAAGGTCGGCAATCTCGGACATGAGGGAGCTGGACGGGCCCCAGGGGTCATTGCTCGTGGCCTCTCGAACCTTGATTTCCGCCTCTGAATAGTTGTGAACGATGTTCTTCATCTGGCGCCTCAGGGATGAGGTCGACATGGTGCCCAGCTGCAGCAGCAAGGGGCGCAGGCCCCCCAAGGCGTGGAGAGACGAGGCAACTCTTGGAGGGAGGCCGTGGCAGATGCTGGCAGGTCACCGCATCTGAGAGGGGGAGAGGGCCTTTGGAAACACGGACGGGACATGGGCTGCCCAAAGCCTGAGCCCCACCTTCCTGGGGCTCCCCACTGCCCTTGGGGTCAAAGACCAGCTCCCAAGCGCAGCCTGGAAGGCTCTGTCCCTGTTAACCTCTGACGGAAAGTCACCCCATCCATTTTTCACTTCCTCAAACATGCCCGCCTCCTTCCTGCTCAGGCAGGCCCCTGTTCAGCCAGGCAGAGTGTGCAGCGGCAGGTGACAGGCCCACATCAGCTCGGCCACTTCCTAGCTGGACCACAACATCCACACCTCAGTTTTCTCCTCCATAAAACGGGGCCTGTGGGATCATCCACGGAGCTGACAGAACCTGGTGAGCAGAAGGCTCTCTAAACACTGGCATGGTGTTGGTCGCCCCGTCCTGCCCAGGGAGTCCACCTCCTCACCCAGGGACGCCACTCACCCCAGGGCTCCACTTAAACTTCCCAGATCCACATCTGATCACCATCTTTCCCTGGGGAGCCATCAGAAAACTTAGTGGCCCTCACAACCTTACATTCACCTGTTCTGTGGCTGAGGTCGGCCCACGAGCCCCATAGGGACAGAGAACACGTTTGTCTGGGCGCAGTTTTTCCCAAAAGAAAAGCTGGCCCAGAAAAACCATTCAGTAAATGGTGTGGGAAGGCAGTGAAGGAGAGAGGGCGGGAGAGACCTCTGGAGCAAGGGTGGGGGGCAGGAATCCACAGCAGAAATGAGGACACATGGCAAGGGGGCCGATGAAGGGACAGAAGAGAGGGGAGAAGGAAGCTGTCCTGGGACAGCAGGAGGACAGGGGACACCGGGGACAAGGCTTCTCAAGGGCGGAGTAAGGCTCAAGGGAGCCAGCCGGGCTCCAGGGAGGAGAGATAAGGGCCTTGACAGCCCTAGCGCCTGGTCTTGGCTGTGTACAGGAGGCACATTATCTCATGTAACATCGCATGTGGAATTCAGCCAAGGTCACACACCACGAACAGCAGGGCAGACAGGCCTACCTCAACTCCCAAAAGTGTACTTTCAAGTTAATCTAACGCAGCCCATGCCAAGACCAGTGAGGAGAAAGAAGCAAAAGGAGAGCACTAAGCAAATGCCTGTACCAGCCCTCACCCCGCGCTGGGCGCTGTTCCAAGTGCTCTTCACACATTAACCCAGTCCTCAGAACTCCACGGTTCACAGCCACCGGACAGGAGTGGAAACAGACACAGAGAAGCTGGCTCCCCTGCCCGGGGATGCATGCCTCACCCCCAAGGGGGATCTTCAGAGACCTGACCTGAGTCCCAGGGGAGAGACCCAGGGTGGGGGGTTGTGAACAAGAGAGGCTGGCCTCATCCTTGAACTCTGGCCAGAGAGCCAGGCAACCAAAGATGGAGGCAGCAAACACAAAGACAGAGGCCCTGGATCAAAAAGAGGCCAGGGACTGAGAACTAAGAGTCCAGGAAAACGGGATACAGTGAAAGGGAGCACAAGATCTCGGCTGAAATCCCGCCACATCAGCTCCAGGCAGAGCACACCTCCCTGGCATGCGGACTGCTCAACTCCAGGCTGAGAAAAGCCCCACCTGGCAGGCTTCTTGGTTACATAAATGGGTACACAAGCCCCCCAGATAGTCGGCGCTCAATGACACCGCCGCTGTTATCGGCAGGGAAGTAGCAGGAGAGTTGGAGAGAGCAGCGGCAGGAGAAGTGCCCTTTCCCACCGGGAACGACTGAAAGTGCATCCGAGGCGCACAGGGCAGCACACCAGAGCTGTGATTTCACAGACGCCGCCTAGAATGAGGAGCTCTTCAAGCTGAGTTGACTCAAAGAGAATTAGAATGCAGACGACGTGGCAAAAGGCTCGGAGAAGCACTGGACCCCGACGTCTAACACTCACTGTGTGACAATCTCTAAACACCGTAATAAAGTGAGCCAGAGCTCCGGGTCATTAGGTAGTGACACACTCGCTCTGTGCCAGGCACCACCAGGTCCTTTGAGAGCACAGGGACTCACCGAAGTGGGAGCTAGGGAACACGCCCATCTCAAAGAGTAGGAAACTGAGGCTGCAGATAGGAAGTCGCCTGACAGCCACCGAACGGCCAGCGAGTGGCGGGGCCTCTGAATCCCCGGGGATTCAGGGACTCGGAAGCCTGGTGGAGGCGAGCAGATGCCAGACCCAGCAAAGTCCGGGACTGGAGGAGACAGGTGCGGGGGCAAGGGTGAGATGCGAAGTCGGGGCGGGCGAGATGTGCCCCGAGGCGGAGGACCCTCGGGAAGCCCCAGGGAGCCGAAGGCACGGGGACCCCGGGCGTGGGAGGACCAGGACCGCACGCTGCATGGCGAGAGGAGTCCGGGCTCCGGGAGGTGACGTTCTGACGTGCAGACAGACACACACACACACCCACACACACACACACACACACACGCACGCGCGCGCACGCGACGGGCAGAGAAGAAGAGACGCGGAACCGACACACAGGGATCATCGCGCCCCCAAGCCCGTCCGCGCAAGCCCCGAGACAGACGCGGGGACCCGGCGGCGCGGAGTCAGAGGCCCGCAGAAGACGGCAGACAGACCGGCACGCCGACACCGCGGCGGTCGCAGCTGGCCCGGGCGCAGAGGCAGACCGCCGGGGATCCCCAGAAGCCGGGAGGCGACAGACGCCGGAGCCCAAGGCCCGGCCGGAGCCCCCGCGCGCCGCCGCCGCCCGAGCCCGAGCGCCCGGGGCTCCCGCGGCCCGCGCCGCCCGCGCCCCGGGCCCGCGCTCACCTCGGCCCCCTCACGCCTGGCTCGGGGGGGTCATGGCGGTCATCCCCCGGCCCCCGCGCGGCCTCGGGTCGCGGGGCGCGCGCCGGGCTGCGGGTGGCGGCAGCAGCGGAGGCGCGTTTGGGCACACGCGCGGACGCACGGAGGGCCGCACGCCGACGGCCCCGCCGCCCCGGCGCCCAGGAGGGGCGCGGAGAGCCGGGCGGGGGAGGGGAGCCGCTCAGGGGACGGGAAGCAACCGAAGGCGGCGACGGACCGGAAGCGGAAGTGGCCGCGCGCCCCGCCCTCCGCGCCGCACCCGAAGGCCCTCGCTTCCGCTGCCCGCCCGCCCGAGCGGCATCACTTCCGACGCACGGGGTCCCGTTGCTAGGCGTCCCTCACGTCACTTCCGCCCGCGCGGGGTTCCACGGCGCGCGCAGGAGTCGGGTGGCCCGGGGAGCCGAGGGTCGGACCTCGCCCTCCTGGCCTCCAGCGGAGGCCCCGGCTAGTCATGCCGAGACTGCCCGGCCCGTTCGCGGGCCGGCTCGGTCATTCTCCCTTGGCTAGGCAGGGTGCGGGCCGACGCGGGAGCCCTGACGCCCTCGGAGCCGCGCCCGCGCCCCTCAGTAGCAGAGCGCGCGGGCAGGGGCCGCTTTTTGCCAGGCAACCCCCTCCACCCCGAACCCAAGGGGAGGGGACCAGACACACCAGACACAGAGCAGCTCCATAAAGTAAAATACAACAAAATGTTTAATGAGCAAATTCGTCTTAGCAAATATGAAACTGCCACAGAGAGTAGGAGAGGGACGGGGCCACGGGCTGGGCGCAGGTTGGGGAGACTAGAGTCAACTACGTGAGAAACCCGGGAGCGGATTAGACAGGACCAGAGGCCAGAGGCCAGAGGAAGGGAGCGGTGGTCCTGGTGAGGGAAGAGGGCAGGGCACTGAGGGCCGGACAACAAAATTCAAAATAGTTTGGCCATAAAATATAAACACGCTATGTTCCTACCGTGGAGAAGGGTAGGAGAAAGGGAGGAGTCTAGGGGAGAAGGAGAGGCTGTTTGGGAGGGGCTGTGGGGTCCTACCCCGCCCTGCTGTGCACCCCGTCCCCATCCCAACCCTTCCCTCTGTGTCTGTGTGGGTGCGTGTGTCTGTGTGGGCTGTGTGCGCACTTTCCCAGTCCCCTCCCTGCCCTGACCCCCCAACCCCCCACCCCCCACCCTTAATTGCTGCCATTCCAGTTGCTGCCAGCTGTCATTCGGCTGTCACTCCTCTGCCCATCGTCTTCAGAGGGAGAAAAGGGGGGGTGGAAGGGAGGGAGAAACCCCCTGCCAGCCCTGCCCCCACCCTCCCCCGGCCGCCTCTACCAGAAGTCCCGGCGGTGGTAAGAGTCGGGGTCACAATACTTTGTGACAACAACTCTGTTGGCGAACTTGCGGCCTGTCAGGCCCTGCATGGCTTTCTGGCAGTCAAACACAGAGGTGAACTCCACAAAGATCTGTGGGGAAACAAGAAGCAGGTTTGTGAACAAGGCTCACACCCAGCAGCCAGCCAGCATCCATCCAAGCCCAGAACTCAGTGCAGGAAGGGAGAGGGAGGAAAGACAACCTGTTCACAGGCTTGAGAAAGGAACCCCTGGTGCAGGTTTGGTGGTGTTCACCCAGACACCCCCCAGGATCAAAGAACAAAAGTACAGCGACACCAGAGGGAGAGAATAGAGATGTGCCTGAGAGTCAACGGAGACACACTGCAGGTGACGGGAGAGGAGTGCAAGCAAGCTCCTGAGTGTTCTGCACCAGCCACTGGTGGGTGCTTCCTGAGCCACCCCACGGGCTGTGTTCTCCCCAGACAACAAAATTGGGAAGCTAAGAAATGAGGATTCAAACCTAGGTTGATAAACCTTCATCTCCTCAAGCTTCTAATCTTGCTCAAACCACCAATTTACAGGAAAATGGAGGCAGGAAAGGACACAATAAAGTCCTACACAACCGATGACTATTTCTTCAATAATAAAATGGCTTGCAAAAGAAAAAATGGAGGGGGTGATACAACTGACAAATTAGAAGAAACTGTGTAACCAAATCCAAGATAGGGGACCTGACTTGGATCCTTACAAACTAACTGTAAAAAAGGTTTTAAGACAGTAAGAAAAATATGAATTAGGTAGACACTAAGGAACCATTAGTTTTGTTAATACGGTATCGTGGTTTCATTAAAAACATTTTTTTTTAAGTTATCTGGTTAGAGCAGTGGTTCTCAACTCGGGATCAATATGTACGTCCCTACTGAGCAATGCCTGTACATATTGTTGGCTGTCACAAAGCGGGTAGCAGTGCTCCTGGCATCCAGTGGGTGGAGGCTGGGGGTGCAGCTAAGCATCCTACAATGCGCAGCACAGACCAGCAAAGAGCTCCCAGACCCAAAATGTCAGTAGTGGAAAAATTAAAGAAATGCACTGAAGGATATGAGACACAGCTGATGTGCTTTAAAACATTCCAGCAAGCCGGGCTTCGTGGCTCAGCCTGTAATCCCGCACTCTGAGAACCTGCAGGTTCGAGACCCGGCTGGGCAACTTGGCGAGACCTCATCTCTACAGTAAATCAAAAAATTAGCCAGGCATGGTAGCATGAGCCTGTAGTTCCAGCTACTTGAAAGTCTGAGGCGGAAGGATCACCAGAGCCCAGCAGGTCGAGGCTGTGGTGGCCAGGAGCGTGCTATTGCACTCCAGTCTGGGCGACAGAGTGAGACTCCAACTCAAAAAAAGAAAAGAAAATTGCAGCAAAAAAGGGTGGGGAAATACACAAATTAAGAATGGCAAAATATTGTTGACTTGAAGCTGGGTGATAGAGCACTGTATTATTACATTATACTATCCTGTTATACAGAAGTATATCACTATCACAGCTTCTACTTAAGTATGTTTGAAAAGACCCATAATAAAAAGCGTAAAAACAAAACAGAAAGTGGGCACAATAAATTTTACAAAAATCAAACAGGTTAGCTGACCCCCAAAACAAGCATCTCCTTAGCCCCTGGCTCGTGCCAGGCTCCTTCCCAGTCCTAAAAAGCCACAGTGGGCAGCGCTGATGAACCCTGACCCATGAACCTCTATCGCTCAGGAGCTCCAGGAAGAGATGCTCTTCCCACCCCCCACCCTTTGCTCTCCCTGGGCAAGCTCATCCACTAGGACAAATGAAACAGGAAAACAGGACTGGTTTCTCAATGGCACTCAAGGCTCCACCAGCCCTCACGCTGGGAACACAGAACTGCCCAGCTAGCTGTTCCTGGGTATCTCTACGGGTGTCTCAGGAACTGCAAAGGCAGCTGGCCCCAGGCTGACCTTCGTCTCGCCAACCTGCTCATCATCCTTGGTCTCCCCCGCCATTCCCCACCCAGTCACAGAGTTGCCACTCAGTCTTCTGCCTCCCTGCCCCAGTAGACCCAAACCAACCACCAAAGTCCAGGCACTCCACAGGCTCAAGTCTCTGCAACCCACCAATGTCTCCCCATCCCTTGCTACTGCTCTGCTTTCCAGGCTCACCACCATCTCCCACGTCACTGTGAAGGCCATGTCTATCTGCCAAGCGTGACTGACCATATATGAGACCCCTCCACAGGGCCCTTCCCATCTCACTGGCACAACACGTGAAGACCTGTGGTTCAGTCTCCACCCCACCATCTATCTCCCTCCCTCACCTGCTCACTACCACCCCTTCACCTCAAACACTCTGTCTAAAGGCCACGCCCAGAAGCCCTGCCCACTCCGACTCAATGCAGCATATGCGGCATCTACCAGCTGTGTCTTAGCTTCTACTGCACAGGGCCGAGGGAGTTTCCACTCACTGCCAAGCCCTCGACAGCAAGATCAGAGCCTGGCACAATGGAAAGCCCATGAACACGCTGAGCCAGCAGTGAAGGACCAGATCACATGCCCTGACCACCATCTCACAGGTATAGACGTGAGGCAATTAAGCCGGAGATGAGATGATTTAGTGGGCTGAGAGCAGATGGCAAGAACCTGAAAACTGTTGAGTCCCATCCCCTCTGCCTTGTCTCCTCCCACAAAGGGGCTTGGGGTACAGGGATAGCTGAGCCAGCCAAGCACATCTTCAGCAGAGTACCTGACACAGAGGAGACTCCAGGGGATGTCAGTGGGGCTATTTTTAGCACTTTTCTCCCTGCTTCACAGACAAGGCAAAACCACTTGCACAAGGTCACGAGAAGGGGGAGGCAGAGCCAAGTCTTGAAACAAAGTTCTCCAACACAAAGCCCAAGCTCTCAGCCAAAGTAGCAGCATCTCCCAACTACTATCATGCCTTGCAGGCCCTGGGCACCTACAGGGCCACACACCTCTCTGGGCCACCGCCTCCACAGCCAGGCCCGAGGGAGCACTCGGCAGTGGTGTGTGCGCACGTGCAGCAGCAGGAGGGAGAGGGGAAGTCATGTGCCAACCAGCCCGTGCCCTGACCTTTCCGCAGCCAGGCACCTCGACGCCATCCACGGGCCGGGGGATCTCGATGGACTTGACAAGCCCATACTTGCTGCACTCGTCGCGCACATCCTCTACGATTTCCTCATACTCCTCGTCATCCAGCAGCTCCTCAGGCAGCACCATGTTCATGAGGCATAGGACCTCGGTCGGGTGGCCACCCATCTGCACCTGGGAGCTCATCAGGCCCGGCACTTGCAGGGTCACAGGTGTCTGATTGATGGTGCTCTGTAGGGCCAGGGGAGGCAGGGGCGTCACGGGGGGCCCAGACCAGTCTCCCTCTGCTCAAGCCTGCACCCCTTAGGCGTCCACGCAGGGGAAAGGCCGTCCCTACGCCTGAACCCTAGGTAGTCACGTCCCAGCCCTGCACCGGAGGCCTCCCCACCGTTCCCTCCCACGAAGGTGGGGCAGAGCTCAGGAGCAGCTGTCCCACCAGACCCTCCCACCCCAGGGCCCTCTAGCCAATGGAAGATGACGTGCCGGGGGGCTCACCAGCGTGGCATTCTTGGCTCCCACACTTGCCCTCTGGACGAGCAGCTTCTTATCCCCCAGCTGCATCCCGTTCAGCCCCGCAATGGCCTGTGTCGGGAGGGTGGGGGGTGGGAGGGGGTGCAGGGAGAGGTGGGATCAGGGGCCAGGAGCCCAACACCTCCCCCCAAGCCGGGGCATCAGTGGGGAAAGAGGGCAAGGCAAAGGGGGGGGGCCCTAGAAAGAGCCAAAACTGCGGGAAAGGGACGAGCACCACACAGAGGGCACTGCTTCCAGCTGGCCGCCTCCCACCCCATCCCAAGGAGGGGAGACCTCAGCATACAAACAGCACAGGGTGGGGAAGGGCAGACGCAGTAACAGTCAAAGGCCCAGAACTCACCTGATCTGTGACGTTGATGTCCACGTACTCACAGAAGGCGTAGCCCTTGGAAAGCCCCGTGGCACTGTCCTTGACCAGGTTGAAGGCCTTGAGAGGCCCAAATGATGTCAGCAGCTCTTTTACCTGCAGCAGGCCAAGAATCCATCAAGGCTGGGTGGAGGCCAGGGCTGGGGAGGGGTCGGGAAGGAGGCAGGGGGGTTACCTGGTCATCGTTCAGGTAGTTGGGTAAACCCCCAATGAAAAGCTTGTGAGCAGAGTCAGGGACCACAGTGGACACAACTCCTAAATGCAGAGGAAAAGGGACTTCAATTCCAGTACGAGGTCATCTCTCCAACACCTGAGAGCAAGACCCTCAAGCACCCACCAGGAGGACCCTCCCCGCCTGGGAGCAAGGAGGCACCACACCCTGCACGCCCCCCTCAGTCTGATGCGACAAGGGGCCTGAGTAATGGCACAACACGGCCCCTGGCAAGAGAATGCTCTGTGCCTTCCAGACCCATCCAGCCTCAGGGGAGCCTCAGTCTAGAAGCATCCCCCAGAGCATCCTGAGGGGACAAAGACCCGCATCCACACCCACATCTGTCACCTGCTACCTGTGTGACCCAGCAGATTAAGGGGCTCTGGACCTGCTGGTGAGTCGTGGCACACACTTGACCCCTTCTATACCCTTCAGGCCTCCCCTCAGTGCCCTTCACTGACGGCACTCAGGTAAGTCTCCCGTCGAATATCTCAGCCCCTTCCCTGACCACAGGAGAGCAGGTCATCCGCTCATCTGAGGTGTGGGATGGGCCTAACCTCCCAGGGCATGGCAGGACGAGGAGTTGAGAGGCTGCCCAGGGAGTCTCAGAACAACGTTCTCAGCATTAGCTGTGACAATCCCAGGGGGACCTGCCAGCTGAACCTGGGAGGCTGGATTCAGTGTCCATGAGGGCTGAGATGTCACAGCAGGTCACACCAGCCGAGTTTAATGGCCCCTCTGGAATCTCAGAAAAGCGCCTGCTGATGGGATGGTTCAACCCAACATCCACAGGCTCTGCCAGGAGATCACTTTGCTCTTAGGGCTGTCCCATCAGACGTACGTAAGCCATGTCAGGTCCCAGCACCCACCCATGAAGCCTAGCCCAGCCTCCTCCTCCTCTATAGCCCCCCACCAAGTGTGAAGGGCCCACCCCACCCCATCCTGACCCTGGGCCGAACAGGTAAGACAGGAACTGGGAAAGCACCTCAGAAGCTGAGCTGCAGTGCCTGCGAGAGGAAGGGGAGTGCTCATCCACCCTCCGGGCTCATGTATGCCCCAGGGTGCACCCTCTCCTGTCACCCACTCACTCCAACCCTTCCCACCCACAGACATCTCCCCCAACCGCAGAACCAGAGGCACCAACCCCGCCAGCTCCAAGAGCCAGAGCCGAACCCCAGCAGAGTAGGGCCACGCAGACCGCAGAAGGCCCAGCTCATATGCCACAGGACAAGCAGAAACAACCTGGGGGCAGGAACACCGAGTGCTCACCACAGGCCAGGCGTCCTGTCAAACTCTTCCACTCCACTTCTGCAATGCTCACAAAAGCGCTATCTACAGTACAAAAGGAGTAAACTGAGGAGGCACAGAGCCAAATCACAAAGGCAGGAAAAAGGTGGCCTCCAGAGCCCCACAGCCAACCATTACTCTCCACAGGCAGCCCCACGGACTGAAGGCTCTGCCTGGGGGCTGCACAGCCTGGGTCCCGAGAGTGGGTCATGTAGGCAGTCAGTGCCTAAGCACTGGCTCTGAACCACTGTGCATGTCTCAGGGAAGCAGCACATGGCTGAGGGCATGAGAGTCCAGCTCCCTGGGTTCAAGCCATGGTGTGCTGCATGCAGCCCCAAGCACCTCTGTGCTTTCATCTGCAGGATGGGGAGAGCACCAGCACCTGCTGTACAGGCCACGTGCCCGAGGACAAATCATGCCAAGTGTGTATTTAATAACAGGCCCGTTACACCGGTCCTTGCTGTGGGCACACACACACAAAAAAAACCCTGCCCCGACAACAGGCACAGGAGTCCCCACTGCCGGGGCACTTGCCGGACATACCACCACGACAGGACAAGCCCAACTAGACAAGTCCAGGTAAGTACTATGTCAGTGACACAAGCCACTGTTATAACTTCATGGAAGTCTTCTCAGAACCTCGTTACACCACTAACCAAGGAGAAGCAGCCCCACTCAGCAGGGATGTCCCAAGAGTAGGGCAGGAAGGGGCCAGTGACTGCGCAGGGGTGCACTCAGCAGGGATCCTGTCCCCAGTTACAAAGCTCTCCTCCTCATCTGCAAGATGGGGAAATGTCACCACCTCCCATGGATGAGTCAGAGGAGCTCAGCAACCACTACTATCGCTGTCACCTTCAACTCAGTTCCTGCCAGAGCACCACACCACCCTCAGGACAGATTGGTGCCTTCAGTCTGATGACAGAAGCCACCTTAAATCTAAGCAATGGTCCTATTCCCCAGGGCCCACACGTCCCCTCCCCAACTCCAAGGGGCAAAGGAGTACGAGGAGGCACAAAGGGGCCTGTGTGACAATAAATTATCACTTACAAAAAAACAGGCAGGGGGCCACATTTGGCCCCTGAGTCCTAACTAGTCAACCCCTGTACCATAGGACTGTCACAACTGCAGGGTGCACTGAGGACAGTGCCTGACACACCATCAGCACCAGCAGGCGATGGGCCACTTGTGTGATGTGAAATTAATGAAAACACAATGAACTTTCTGGGAACAGACAGAAAATAAATGTTCTGTAGGTGCACCTAGGACATGCACCCACACGTAAAAAGTCACCAAACAGTACATGTAGACTGGAGCATACCCATGTATGTTATACCCCAGGTTTCTAAGAAGTTAAAAAGATGTACTAAAATTCACTGAAATTCATGGTGTTTAAGCACTGGGGAAAAGGACCCAGCCCAAGCCCTGCCCTGTCAGACGTGCCTCCCTCTGGGACTCTACATTCCCCGGTCTGAAAAATAATTGACTCAGTTTCCAAAGGGCTCCTCCAGTGCTGGGCACCAGCAAGCAGAATCCCATCCCCTACAACCTAGGCTTGAGGCTCCGTCTTGAGGCTGAGCAGTGCTGGCTGCACCCCAACAGGGCCTATACATGCCTAAATCCCCACTTGTACCCCATTTGTTGACTACCAGGGCCAGCAAACTATGGCCTGTGGGCCGGGCCTGTCGCTTATTTCTGTACAGCCTGCAAGCTTTCTAAAGACTATCCTGTGGCCTGTGGGAAGTATAGGAAATCAGAATCTCAGCAACCATGCATGCCAAGGTGTGTGGCACAGCCACACCCATGCACTCAGACACCAGCTGTGGCTGCTGCCATGCACAGTGAGAGTTTGCCAACCCTGGCATACTACATTACCTACCAATCAGAAATTACCCAACACAGCCATGGGAGATGGCCCAGAATACAAGACTTAAGGCAAATACAGAGAGACAAACACGAGGTCCCACAGCAGGGGCTTTGCTGGCGCACCCACTTGCACCTCCAAAGTCAACCGAGGTCCCAGAGCAGGAACAAGGTCGACTGCAAGGCCCTCGCTTCCCCAGCAGCCTCCATCTGGTCCTGGCTCTGCCACATACAAGGCATGCGTCCTCAAGCAGGCACAGCTCCCTTCCTGGGCCCAGGCACTAGCTCTGCCAGCTCAGAGGCTCAGGGAAGCAGGGAGAAAACACATGTCCTGAAGCAGCCACGCCACTTCCTAAGCAGCTCCCGCGGGGCTGAAGGAGAGGGAGGGCCATGGAGCTGCTTGGGGGGGAAGGGGACCCTTGACAGCTGCCACACTCACCAGGCACATAGACAGAAGGGTTCTCGGACATGCCAGGCAGCGGCTGGTAGTCGTGAGGCCTGCGGATCTTCAGGGACTGTCCCTGGAAGATGATGCCATCGAAGGCCATGGCCTGGGTAGTCTCGTCCACTGAGCGGAACTGAATAAAAGAGAACGGGGTGGTGAGGGGTGGGAGTCAGGGACCAGTTCAGCCCCAGTCCCAGCCCCTGGGGCTCTGTGACCTAGATTTCCTTTCCTCTCACTCTTGTGCTGGGCCCTGAGAGGGCAACAGCCATGACCCTGCTTCCAGGAGCTCACACACCGTGATTAAAGACACCAGCACCGAACACAAATGCAGGGGCAGACACACAGCCACAGATGTGATGACGATGAAAAAGGACAGAGTACTGGAAAAGGGTATCATGGGGAAGTTTAATGACAGTATTGAAACCTCTGGCAAGGGGACATTTAAGTTGATATCCAGAGCAATGTGACCAAAAGCGGACTACGAGGAGGCAAGTACAAATTAAAAACCTATACAGCAAAAAGACATCACTTAAACACCTTCACCACACCTTACAAAGTTACTAGCCCACCAAGAGTTGGAAATCAAAAACCAAGGTCCTTCCCCTGACAGGGAAGACCAGCAAGAACATAGTTTGCTGGGGCAAATAACGTCAGCCAAGGCCCAAGACGGGCAGGAGCAACGTATGTTCTGAGAAGGCCAGTGTGGCCAGGGTGCAGGGGACTGGTGCCAACAATGCCGAGAGGTCTGCAGAAACTAACTGGCCATCCAGGCCCCATGGAGGCATGAGGAGGCAGGCCGGGATGTGCAGAGCTCCCTCTGGCAACCAGGGCAGAGCAGACTGCAGGGACCCAGTGGAACAGGCAACGCAGAAGCTCCGAGGGACTGAGGGAGGAATCACACACATCCCCTGTCACTGTCACTTGCCCAACTCACCTCCAAAAAGGCAAAATTCTTGTCTTGGTTAATCTGCACAGCCAAGACCGGGTTGCCAGGAGCCTGGGTCAGCCCACCCAGGCGCATCTGGGCGTTGAAGAAATCCATCATGGCCTCCTGCAGAGGGAATAGGAGACAGGGGGGGACGGGGGAAGGGAGGAGGAGAGAGGAGGGGAAGGGTGAGAGAGGGAGACACAGAGGGGTTTGGGGGCAAGGGGAGAGGGACGAGGAGAGGGAAGAGGGGGAGGGGAAGGAACAGTGGAATATGGGTAGGGGTGCAGAAATCAATAGTAGAAACAAAAGCAAGAGGAAAATAGAGAAAGTGGGAGGAAGCAGTTGCAAGAGACAGCCAAGGGTAGGCGATGGACAGGAGTCAGGGGGAGAGCCATGGGGTCCCAGAACAAGTCAGAGAAAAGGAGATTGTTCAGGAAAAGACGAAGGAAAACAATGACAATAGAACAACGAAATACATAAAATACAGAGAAGATGAGGAGACAACACACAGGAAGGAACGCCCAGTGGAGACAGAAAGAAAAATGGCAAGTAGAAAAGTGGCAGCAGGTAAGAGTAAAGAAAGACGAGTACAGAACAGAAAGGGAGGCCAGGACGAAGAGGAGCAAAGAGGAGGAGGAAGAGGAGGTCCAGAGTATAGGGCAAGTGGGGAGGAGAAGTGTAGGGAGGAAGGAGTGGGACGGGAGGGGAGGAGAAAAGAGTGATGTGGAGGAATCTGGCCCTGGAGTCCGGGGGCTGGTTTATCAAATGTAGCAAAGTGCAGGTTGAGAAAGTCAGAATGGACCTTACTTGCCTTCGACGATGGTAGCAAACTTTTTGTTGCTACGAGGGATCTCAGCCCCACAATATTTCACTTTAAAGAGAAATGGAAACAACTCTTTGATCTCGGGATTC
>CAUYQG010117657.1:0-37880 GCA_963574415.1 Tarsius wallacei
GCACCATTTCCCTTTACATACAGTAGGCCCTCAAATAATTCCGTGATGAATTTCTAAAGGCAGCAATAGTTTTTTTCTGTTTTGTTTTTTTTTTTAGTTGGAGTCTCACTCTGTCACCCAGGCTGGAGTGCAGTGGCATGCTCCTGGCCATCGCAGCCTTGACCTGCTGGGCTCCAGTGATCCTTCCGCCTCAGCCTTCCAAGTAGCCAGAACTACAGCTGCACACTACCACGCTCGGCTACTTTTTGATTATTGTAGAGATGAGGTCTCACCAAGTTGCCCTAGTGGGTCTCAAACCCACGGGCTCAGGCAATCCACTCAGCTCGGCCTCCCAAAGTGCTGGGATTACAGCTGAGTCACCGAACCTGGCAGAAATAGTTTTAACAAAACTGGAGTGAGGAAGCACAGAAGGTCCAGTTTAGGGAATCTTAGAACACAGGCTTTAACACAGACTGGGCAGGAAGATCCATCAAGCGCAGGGGGAGAATATTACAATTTCTATTAGTATAGTCAACCCTCCATATCCATGAGTCTACACCATGATTCAACCAACTGCAAATATTTGAGAAAAAAAGTGGATGATTGTAACTGTACTAACATTTACAGACTTCTCATTGTCACTATTCCCTACTAAATACACTATAATATCTGCTTACCTAACATTTACATTGTATTAGATATTATAAATAATTTAGAGATGATTTAAAGCATATAAAAGGATGTACTTTTATGTAAGTAAGGGACTTGAGTATTCCTGGATTTTGGTATCTGAAGGGGTCCTGTAACCAATCCTCTATGGATACCTAGGAATTAGCATATATTTAAAATTACTTTTTAAATTTTAAATAATTTTAGACTTACAAATAAGTTGCAAAGATAGTACAGTTTCCATATGCTCTTCACCAGCTTCAACTAATGTTAATGTCTTCACAGTCTTGATACCTGACTCAGTCAATGCTCACCATTCATTCTACTCATATCTTCAACGGATAAAATGATGCCCCTCCATGTTGGAGAGGGCCATCTGCTTTACTCTGCCCACTAATTCAAATGCTATCTCTTCTGAAAACACTCTCACAGACACAACGAGAACTAATGTTTTACTAGACATCTGGGCATCCTATAACCCAGTCAAGTTCACATATAGAATTAATAATCACAGGTCTAACCTTTGTCAACTTGGCACTTATGCACATTTTCTTAACCCCTACTTATGCCTCAAACAGAGACAATAAAAAAGTCAAAATTCCACCAAATGCTACACAATTATCATGTGTAGATCCAGAAATGCACTGATCCCTTCCCAAGAAGAGGAATTAAAGTCATTCAGTGATATGCTCTCTTCTGCTTGATATCTCATAACTTAAATCTAGTTAATAAATCTAGTGGTACATCATAAAAGGGAAGAAAACAAAGATATTTGCTTAACACACATATACATACAGACAATCATCATAACAAAATAAGAAATATTCATGACAATTACAGTCCTTATGGACACATGATGGTAGCCAGTATTTATAATTATCTTTTACCACTGCCCATTCTGCATTTCCCTTGCCTTCAGCAAGCACCTTAGCTGAAGAGGGTTCTTTACCTGCTGGGGTAGCCCAAACTTTCATTTCTTAAGGGTCTGTTAAGTAGTCCTGTTTGGACTGAGCTGTTGTAAATTTTTTGGGAGTTGGAATCTCACTCTGTTGCCCAGGCTGGAGTACAGTGGCATGCTCACAGCCACCACAGCCTCAACCTGCTGGGCTCAGGTGATCCTTCTGCCTCAGTCTTCCAAGTAGCTGGAACCACAGTCATGTGCCATCATACCCAGCTGATTTTTTTTATTATTGTAGGGACGAAGTCTCACCATGTTGCTCAGGCTGGTCTCAAACCCCTGGTCTCAGGCAATTCTCTCACCTCTACCTCCCAAAGTGCTGGGATTACAAGCATGAGCTACCATGCCCGACTGAGTTGTAATTTTTTTGTAGACCTTAATCACAGTGTGTGGTAATATTAAGAGATAATACCCAAAGTGATCACCTACAGTCCAGACACACTTTTTCTTACCTCCATTGTGGAGTAGTAGTTCAATTTTCCCTTGGAAGTTAGGATCAGTCCTCCTAGGGAGTGTTGATTGATTTAGAGGCATAAGAAGCCCAAAGTGACAGTCTTAACTTCCAGTTCAACAGAATTATTTTTATGTCTTCTGGTGGAGGCACTTTTTGCTTTAGAACTAAGAACTCTAGGCCAGCAGAGCACGGGTTGCTAGGACAAGAAGCAAAAGTGGTGATGGTGAGTCACTAAGGGTAATAGTGAGTGGTGACACTCTCATTTCTACCCCATGAATCCTGGCTTTGGGAGAAACAATGCCACATATAGAATGCTGATTCAGAGCATGTAAAACTTTCTGAGGAACCTTGCACTAGCCCTGCTTGGTATTGCCACCTAGATGGCGTTGTACTTCAATAGGCCATTTCATTGATCTAACAACGCAGCTGCTTCAGGATGGTGGGAAACATGGTAAGGAAATTCCATGAGCATGAACCCACTGCCACATTTTTGCTATGAAGTGAGTTCCTTGATCAGAAGCTATGCGGTGTGGAATAACATGATGGTAGATAAGGTATTCTGTAAATCCATGGATGGTAATTTTGGCAGCAACAGTGCCTACAGGGAAGGCAAATCCATATCCAGAGTAAGTGTCTATTCCAGTAAGAACAAAACATTGCTCTGTCCATGTTGAAAGTGGTCCAGTGAAATCAACTGCCACCAGATAGCTGGCTAATCAACCCAAGGAATGCTGCCATATTGTGGATTCGATGTGGGTCTCTACCAATGGCAGATTGTCCTCCAAGAAGAGGCCAAAGACCTCCATCCTTGACACCATGGTCACTTTGTTCATGAGTCCATTGGACAGGGGTAGACTTGTCTGGGGAGAGAGACTGACTTGTGTCCACAGCATAGATCATCCTATCCATTTGATTATTAAAACCCTTCTCCTCTCTGAGGTTCTCTTTGGTGAGTATTCACATGGAACACAAATTCCATATTTTATGCCCACTCAATGAGGTTTATCCACCTATCTCTTCTCCAAATTTCTTTGTTACCAGTTTTCCAAACATATTCCTTACCATGTTTCCCACCATCCTGAAGTCCCCGGTGATCCAGCAAACCATGAGTTGGTATATAATTGCATATCTGGAACTGCCTATTGAAAAAGTGAACAACCAGGTGCACTACTTGAAATTTTGCCCACTGGAAGGATTTCCCTTCACCACTGTCCTTCAGGGATGTCCCAGTAAGGGGCTGTAGTGCTTCAGGTGTCCACATTCACTTGTGCTTACATGACACACAGAACCATCTGTAAACCAGGCCCAAGTCTCTTCTTTTCCTGTCAACTGATTGCAGGGCACTCCACGTGAGACTATAAATGCAGGCTGGGAGAGAGAAGTTAGTGCAGCAGGCTTGGGGATCATCGGCATTTGAGACACTGCTTGTAAATTACTTGTGCCTTCAGGCCCAATCTTGTATAGACACTTCCATTTGATGATAGAGCGCTGCTGTGCATGCTTCCATTTATAGCTTGCTGGGCCAGATGACACTCAATTCCTTATGGACAGCCTGGGTTGCATAGTAACTTGGTGGCTAAGTGCTCAGTCTTACTACGGCCTGTAGCAGGCCAAGAGCTATTTCTTAAAAGGAGAGTAGTTATCCACAGATGATGATGGGGCTTGCTCCAAAATCCTAAGGGCCTGTGCTATGATTCACCTATTGGGGCTGGATAAAGGCTCCAAACAGCATCCCTGTTTGCTAATCAAAGTTCAAGCACCATTGGATCTGCTGGATCCAGTGGTCTAAGTGGCAGAACAGGTTACTCAACAGCCTAGACCTGTTGCAAGGCCCTCTCCTCCTTTTCTAGGTCCTATTCAAATTAGCAGTGTTTTGGGTCACCCAGTAAGTGGGCTGGAGTAATGCCCTCCAATGAGGAATACGTTGCCTCCAAACTCCAAAGAAGCATTGTGTCTTTTTTGTTGTTGTTGTTGTCAAAAGGGCCAGATACAACAACTTATCTTTTGTCTTAGAAGGGTTATTTTGACATACCTCACACCACTGAACTCCTTCACTGAGGTAGAAGGCCCTTGATTTTTGTCAGACTTATTTCACCAATGTCTTACCAATACATCTAGAGTTGTTGATATTTCCTATTCATTGGGACCATGAGGCACAATGTCATCAATGTAATGGACCAATGTGATAGCTTGTGGAAGGAAAAGGTGATCAAGAGTCTTGTAAACTAAATCATAACACAAGGCTAGAAAGACCACTAGACCCATGGTGAGACAAACCTGAACTGCAACTCTGTGGTAAGCCATGCTCTAACTGGTGGGCCACGGTGATATTTTGGGTCTTCTTGAATCAGTGTCAGCTCAGAGCCAGTGTTCAGGAGTCTCAGAAAGACTTGATTATTTCCTTTTTACCATTGTGCTATTATCCTGGTAAAAAGCCACAGGTCACTTTGGAGAAGGCTGGGGGAAAGACTAACAGTATACATTTTTGACAGTGTACTTGGTTTCTTCCTTAAGGGGACATGGGCTCTCCTTGAGTTGATTAAAGGGCCATGACATTGTTTTTTATAATTTAAGTTATACTTTTATTTACCTAATCTAGAAACTTTTTGCTTATATACATCAAGTAAGGATTGGTGAGTTTCCTATTTCACTTTTTAGGAACACCATGATCAACTAGCCAACATCACAAATCAGTGTGAGTCAGACTACTCTGCTGCTCTGACTCTGTGGTTCATCATGGTAACCGTGCCCACCTGGCCTCTGGTGGTGCTGCCACTTGGCACCTGTCAGTCCAGGATTCAGTTATGTCCATTGTATTTAGGCTTCACAATTCAGTTACTGCAATTCCCACCATGAGGTCTCCCCTATGTAGAAGAGCAGTCACAGAATTCTTCAAGCATGCTGGGGTTCCTCCCATAATTTCTTTTTCCTCACAATTGGGGGCCCACACTTCTCACACTGCAGACCCTTTCAGTGTGAATGAATAGGTTATAGGTGACAAAAGCACTCTAACATTCTCTCTTCCTAAGCTTTTGAATCCCTTCATCTACATTACGTCAAGGCAATTCTGGGGCCGGGCTTGGTGGCTCAGCCTGTAATCCCAGCACTTTGGAATGCCAGGGTGAGAGGATTGCCTGAGCCTGCGGGTTCGAGACCCACCGGGGGAACTTGGCACAGACCTCATATCTACAATAAATCAAAAATTAGTCGGGTGTGGTAGCGCACACCTGTCATTCTGGCTACTTGGAAGGCTAAGGCGGAAGGATCGCAGGAGCCCAGCAGGCTAAGGCTGCGGTGGCCAGGAGCATGCCACTACCCTCCAGCCTGGGTGACAGAGTGAGACTCCAACTAAAAAAAAAAAAAGGCAGTTCGAGCATTTCCAACTCATTTACTGTGGGCCACCTTTTGGTCCATGTTTTAACCAACCAACCAAACTGATGGAGTTTTTTTCTAACTCCCTGAGCTGCAACACTAAATGCAGACTCTCACTTAGTGAGACAGTCTAAGTGAGTTCTTATCATAAATTCAGCTTGATCCAGCTATATGTTCCTTTTACCATTATCCCACACCCTTTTCCTTAGTATCCATCTTCACACATGTTCCCTGAATTTCTGTCTTTATAAATTAGAAAATTCAAGTAGTCAGAGTATAGTGCAACTCCTGTAGGTCACACTTTGCACCTCACCTTTAGCGGTCTACTGGGACTTGAATCTAGTAATAGGTCTAGAAGCAAAGAGGGCCTGTGGAGTGGGTCTTGAGAAGACTTAGCACTGTCTTGCATAGCAACTGCTTCAGGGAGGCCATCTATTTCTCAGAAATGCAGATGTAATCCCCTCAATCTGCTTACTCAGTCTACCAACTCAAATTTAAATACCCTCACAGACACATCCAGAATAATGTTTGACCAACTATCTGGGCACCCTGGGGCCCAGCCAAGTTGACACAAAATTAACCATCCCAATTCCCTATGCTTGCCTAGTATCTGATACATTATGATAATGACAAATATTTGTTCACTTGAACTGAGCATACAGGCCACTGTGTATACAGAATATTGATTCATTTTGAAATTGTCACTGATAACATCTCACTGCATGTTGCATATTTCGAAATGTTTGGTACGCATTAATCTAGACCTAGTTTGTCATGATGTATGAAGTACAAGGTACTCTGTGAGTGCTAGTTTCAAGGTATAACTCTTAGAGCCCTTAATCCAGTTAATGAATCAAAGAAAAAATTGAAATATAGACCATAGAGTCAAGAAAAGCATACTCGAGAAGTGACATTTATGTCTGATGCAGAAAGATGAATGCTAGATGTTCATTGTCCTGTTGTTTATGATTCTGGAAGATTAGAAAACAGTCAAAGATTTGTCAGCTACAGGACTAGGCATCCAGACAGTGGTGACTCTTCTCACAGCTTCCAGTGGGGGTGATATAATTTGCATGTTTGTCCCCTCCAGATCTCATGTTGAAATGCTATCTCCAACGTTGGAGGTGGGGTTTAGTGGGAGGTGTCTAGGTGTTTAGGGTGGATCCCTCATGAATGGCTTGGAGTGGTTCTCCTGGTAAAGAGGTCTTGCTCTACTAGTTCACTGGGGAGCTGGCTGTTTAAAAGACCCTGGCGGCCATGGCCTTACTAGACTCTGGTGTGGCCACGTGCCCTTTGAGCTATGGCTGGCACCCTGTTTCCTGGCTTTGGCCTCCTCCCCTACCTTGGGGAGGTGAATTTCCTCTTTCTCTCTCTGATTTACTTTCTATATAAACTATATTTTCTAATCTAAAGAAGTAAAATAAAAAAGCCCGGCATCTCCTTCTCTCTCTTTCCTCTCTCATCATGTGACACTCCCGGTCACCTCCCACTTCTGCTATGACCATAAGCTTCCTGAGGACTTACCAGAAGTAGATTCTGGCACTAGTACACTCAGCAGAACTTCTAGAGCTTCTAGCATCTGCAGATGCTTCTAGTACACTCTGCAGAACCATGAGACAAAATAAACCTCTCTTCTTTATACATTACCCAGCCTCAGATATTCCTTTATAGCAACACAAATCAGACTAATACAAAGGGCATGGTGGCCAGAGGCTCACTCCATGCTCACAGAGATGTGCTGCTGGGTTCTTCTGCAAAATATGTGCAGTGAAGAAAATCAGGTACATTTCACATTTCTTCATACTTTAAAGTATTGCATCAATTTCCTTCATGTGTGTATCACATTTGTCAACAAAAATGAGATCAAAATTAAAGACTACTACTTATCCCCAGAACTCACTCATAGGGCAATTTGGCAACATGTAACAAAATGTTTACAACATATATACCCTTTGCCTTAGAATGATCTCTCTTTTAAAATTTCATTGTGAGGCCGGGCTCGGTGGCTCAGCCTGAAATCCCAGCACTTTGGGAGGCTGAGGTGAGTGTATTTTCTGAGCCCACCAGTCCGGGCAACTTGGTGAGACCTCGTCTCTACAACAAATCAAAAATTAGCTGGGCGTGGTAGCACGCGTCTGTAGTTCCAGCTACTTGGAAGGCTGAGGCGGAAGGATCGCCGGAGCCCAGCATGTCGAGGCTGCGGTGGCTGGGAGCATGCCACTGCACTCCAGTCTGGGCGACAGAGTGAGACTCCAACTCAAAAACTAAAAAATAAAATAAGTAAATAAATAAAGTTTCATTGTGGATACAACATATGGTGTACAAAAAGATAGATGGGTATTCAGTCAAGAAATGTATCATGGAAAACTTGGAAATAATGCTAATATCAACCTCAGGAGACAGTGAGATCAGTTCAGGTCCATTCACAGAAGCAAATTCTCCACATCTCTTAAAAATGTTGTGTAGAAAACTATGCAATGACAATTCACTTGGGAATCAAAGCAGATAAAAACAAAAAGTGGACTGCTAAAAAACAGTGTAAAAGGTAAGTCCCTTGCAAACAGTAGTGACAGTAAGTGCAGTTTCAGGAATACAGTGGTGCCTCCAAGTTACCTCAGCTATTAAACACTTCAAAGAGGGTGACAAATGACGGGGGAAGCCTGGCTGGTTCTGAAAAATGTACCATTATGTACAGTTATTTTCCAAAATAAATTGTTTGATCTTGGATTAGGGTAGAGCTTTTATGAAAGAAAAGCATACACACGCTTCAGATGTTGGTCCCAATAATAAAGGGACTCAAAAGTCAATTCTGTGCAGGCACAGACTTGAAGTCTCCTTTGTTTGCGAATGATTGTCCAGGTCCAAGTTGTGCCAGGGAAGTTCGTCCCTGGCAAGCTGCGGGAGATTTTGTGTAGCACAAATTCTGTCTCTGGCCTTCAGGGTGTCTGGAGGAGTCCTGATGTCAAGGCCGATCCTCCAAGTGAAGTTCCGTGGGAGGGGGAGGGAGGCAGGAGGCATGTGGCTGAAATCAAGGTAAGTGAAACTAGTTCTGGCCAACTGGGGAGGAGTGTGGCTCAAAGTGGGGTCTGGAGAAAAACACGGTATCATGGATAATAATTTTTAGAATGTTAGAAAAAATTTGTAACAGAGATTTAGCTGACATAGGCTGCCATTTATTTATTTGTGAAAGATTTGCCATGCACTTTATTTGGTGCAAACACGGTTTCGTGGTGTGGCGCTGTATGTGTGTGTGTGTGTGTGAGAGAGAGAGAGAGAGAGAGAGAGAGAGAGAAGAAGAAGAAGAAGAACAAGGGAACGAGGGACGGGAGATAGATTTGGGGGGAGGATATACCATAAAGATTAATAAAATACAGACCCTGTTCTCACAGATCTTACCTAAATTTAAGGAGGGCCATATTCTGTGTAGATGGCTCATCATGCATAGAGGGAAGCATATCTAACTCAGCAGGGGTGGTGTGAGGCTCCAAAGATAGAATTTTATGTGAGGCACAGACTTTACATTTGCATGGCAATTAGTAGGCAATCAGTAAATTAGACCATTATTGTTGTTATTATTGCCCATATTAGAATAGGAAAAGACATCAGGCAGGGTCTTCTCGCTCTCCCCCAACTCACTTTGTTCTGAGCCAAGTCAACTTCTTTGTAGTTGGGTGTTAGAGGCTTTGCATACTGGATCCATCTCTCTTCTTTGTTAGCTTCCTAGGGCTGTTGTAACAAAGTGCCACAGACTGAGAGGCGCAAAGCATATGAAATGTATTCTCTTTCAGTTCTAGAGACTAAGTCCAGGATAAAGGTGTCAGCAGGGCCATGCTCCCTCTGAAGGCTCCAAGGAGGAGCCCTTCCTTGCCTCATCCCAGTTTCTGGTGGTTTCTGGCAGCCTTTGGTGTTCCTTGGCTTGTAGCTGCATCACTTCTGTTTCTGCCATCCTCTTCACACGGCCATCTTCCCTCCCTCTCTGTGGTTGTCTCTCCTTATGAGAACATTAGTCATCAGATTTCAAGCCCGTCCACTCTAATTCAGTATGACCTCATCTTAATTTGACTGTACCCACAAAGACCCTATTTATAGAAATAAACTCACATTCACAGGTACTAAGGGTTAGGCGTGAACATACATTTTTGTGGGGGACACAATTCAACCCACTTCACCCCTCTTCTGGTAACATGTCCCTGCCATTTTATCAGGTCCCTGGATTTAGGAGGGCCAATCTGGCTCAGGCTGGAAGAGTGGGCATGTGGCCCAGGACTGGCCACTCCTTTGACCACAGAGATTGGTTTAGATGCGGGTATGTACGTCCAAATCAGGCAATGAGACACAAAGCTGGGGCTTTTGTTTGAACTCTTGAAGAGGAAACTTCTCTTTCTGCTGGGCTAAATTGGGAGGGTATGAGCTCAGCTCTGCCCACAGTCACCACATACAGTCTATCAGCAAATGAGAAAAGCCGCGTGGGAAGCCACGGGGTCCATGCCCCAATGACATAATTTGGACCCCTGAATCCTATTGTACCTGAATTCAGATGCTTTTGATTTTCCAATTATGAAAGTCAACAAATTTACTTCTTTTTTTTAAGAGGACGCTTGGAGTGAGGTTTTTTTTTTTTCTTTTCTGCAAGCAAAAGAGTCTCAAATGATGTTCTGTCTTTGTCTCACTTGTATTTTTCTTTCTTTGAGAAAAAAACGTGTAGCATGCCTATGCCATGATACACTAGAAAAGCTCTTGTGCAATGGAATGTGAAGAGAGCCAGAGGCAATGGGCCATCTGGGAGCACCAGCAGAGGGAGACAGACTGCCCTGGATCCCTTTCCATTCCTCCAGTCACCACGTGTGTGACCTCAGCCTCTCCGTGTCTATGTTTCTGTACCTAGATGATGGGAACAGTAATAGTCTTTTTCTCAAGGGATGGTTGTAAGAATTAGATGAGTTAATATTTATAGAGTGTTTGGAACAATCCTAATGCTTTGTAACCGTTATATACTATTGTTGAGCAGAACATATTATTCTTCAATTCCCATAAGGGTCCTGTGAAATTAGTACTAGTATCTGCATTTGGCAAATAAAGAACCTGAAGCTGATGTGACTTCCCCAGTCTACACTGTGAGGAAAGGATGAAACCGAGAGCACAGGATCCTTCACTCTTGGCCACAGGGTCTCCCATAGGTAGGAAGGAAGAGTGGGCATGTGGCCCAGGACTGGCCACTCCTTTGACCACAGAGACTGGTTTAGATGGGGGCATTTATGTCCAAATCAGGCAATGAGACACAAAGTTGGGATTTTTGTTGGAACTAGGATTTTGTTGAGATTATGGAAGTCTCAATAGCAGCTCTGAGATCTTTTGGATATTAAATAATTAATGCTGATGAAAGGCTTTATAGGGAACCGGCTCTTGGAAAGAGAGTCTCCCAAATTATCAAATTTGCATATTTTTTTGTTGTTCAGTACTTAGTATAGTACCTGACTTCTAGTAAGCACCCAATAAGTGCTTTCTTCATAAATAAATTGGATAAAAATTGCTTTTATACATCCCTGTTACATGGATAACTTGGCCTGAATTTAGGGGATATAATTTGCTATATTAGCAAATTGTCTGTTTATTTTACAAAAAAGAAAAAAATACTGAACACTGGCATGTATCAGGCCTCTTGTTACATTCTATGTGTAAGCCATGTTAGTGGCTCATACCTGTAGTCCCAGTGACTTAGAAGGCAGAGATGGAAGGATCACTTGAACCCAGGAGTTTGAGGCTGCATTGAGCTATATTCATGCTACTGTATTCCAGCCTGCATGATAGAGTGTGACCTGTACCACTTTAAAAAAAATCTGAGTGTACATTGGTGTATAAGACAGCATATCATCAGCTTTTGTGGATTTACATACAACAGGCAACATACAAGCAAACAACAATTGCAAATGTGAGTACGAATAGTAATCAGTGTTAGATACCGAAAAAAAAAGAATTTAATAAGAGAAAGGGATGGAACATGGATATACTATTTAGATAACTTTGTCATTGATGGTTTCTTTGAAAAGGTAACATCTTGGCCAGGCTCAGTGACTCAACCCGTAATCCCAGAACTTTGGGAGGCCGAGGTGAGTGGATTGCCTGAGCCCACGGGCTTGAGACCAGCCAGGGCAACTTGGCAAGACCTCAACTCTATAATAAATCAAAAATTAGCCACACATGGTAGCGTGAACCTGTAGTTCCGGTTACTTGGAATGCTGAAGCGGAAGGATTGCTGGAGCCCAGCAGGTCGATACTGGGGTGGCCACGAGGGTACCACTGCACTCCAGCCTGGGTGACAGAGTGAGACTCCAACTCAAAAAAAAAAAAAAGAAGAGAAAAGGTAACATCTTGAGCTAAGAAGCTAGCCATGCCAAGGTCAAAGAGAGGTGGTAGCCAAGAGCAATGAAAAAACTTTTTTCAATCTGTTCTGGGTCTTCTGTTTCATATGCTCCAAGAGAGTTTTCTGAACAGATGTATGCTAAGAACTCTGTCGACCAAAATCAATGTCCCAACCATAGTCCAGTTCTTGAGTCTGTCTGAATCCAACCCATTCCTTCTGTATTTGCAAGTCATCTTGTTTGAACAAAGCACTTAGCTCTAGAAGAAAAAATTTGACACGTACTAGAAATGAAGTGGAAGAAGTGTCATGGAAGATGGCAGGGACCAGGGAAAGAGAGGCACAGATGCAGTTGAAAAGGCGGGAGGTAGGAGAGGCCCAGATCCCACAGAGTCTGAGAGAGGACAATCTTGCAAATTGCAGGCACTTGAGGAACACCTGTCGAATGACCCACGCTTTGGGGTTAAATTTTACAGTTGATATTCCAGAAATACACTGTTCTCATTGGCTATGACCTTCCTTGGTCATCACAATTACTTACTGATTTAATTTAGTCAAGAAGACATTAGAAAATGATAGTGAACATCTCAAGAAAGGAAATACAAGACACTTTTAAACATGCAGGAGAGAGACAGATCTCCAAGGTTTTGATGCACCAGCAATGTCCTCCTCAACTTTAAGCTCAATTTGTAAATTTTTTTTTTTTAAAAAAAAACAGATTTAAGGTGTACAAGTGCATGTTTGTTACATTGACATACAGTATACTGGCAGGGATTGGGCTTCAGGTGACCCATTTCCAAGATAATGAACATTGCGCCCAATAGGTAACTTCTGAACCCTAATTCCCATTTTTAGTGTTCTTCCATGCCTATTATTTCCATCTTTATGACCATTTCACATATGAGAGCATGTGATTGTTTTCTGAGTTAGTTTACTTAGGATGATGTTCTCCAGCTCCATCGATGTTGATTTGTAAACTTTAAATGCCTGAACAATGATTATTGGTTCTGCCGAGAAGACAACCTTTAAAAATTCCACAAAGCCATAAAGCTTTTTAATTCTAGGTGGTAGCTGAGAGAAATGAGAGAACTTTTTCAACCTGTTCTGGGTCTTCTGTTTCATATGCTCCAAGAGAGTTTTCTGAACAGAAGTATGCTAAGAACTCTGTTGACCAAAATCAATATCCCAAAGCATTGTCCAGTTCTTGAGTCTGTCTGAATCCAACCCATCCCTTGTGTATTTGCAAGTCATCTTGCTTGAACAAAGCACTTATCGGCTGCCCAGTGCCCATGTAATAAACTGCAAATGCCTTAAAATGGCACTTTTGACTGGGCTCGGTGGCTCAGCCTGTAATCCCAGAGCTTTGGGAGGCCGAGGTGAGTGCAATGCCTGAGCCTGCAGGTTCGAGACCCTCCTGGGCAACTTGGCGAGACCTCATCTCTACAATAAATCAAAAACTAGCTGGGCGTGGTAGCGCGCGCCTGTAGTTCCAGCTACTTGGAAGGCTGAGGCGGAAGGATCGCCGGATCCCAGTAGGTCAAGGCTGCGGTGGCTGGGAGCATGCCACTGCACTCCAGTCTGAGCGACAGAGTGAGACTCCAACTCCAAAAAAAAAAAAAAAAAAGGCACTTTCAGGTCTTCTGAAGTTGAGCCTCAACATGTTTTTTTTTCCCATTTCCACTTTCACAAAGTTTCTTGACTTTCCTTGATGTAAAGTATGTTTATTTCCATAATATTTCTCCTCGAAGGATCAGTCACAGAGACAAACAGGAACATTTGAGAAGGGTCATGCCAAGCACAGGACAACTCCCTTGTGCCAACTCCCCTGTAAAGCCTTCCTCGATTTAACTAGTTTGCATGAACGTCTCCTTCCTGTAAGGCTCTTTGTAAGTTAGCACTTCATCTATAAATGTGAAGGTGCCTACTATATCATGCCTTAGGTACTTTTTCTGCCCCCTCTCTACTGCTAATGCCTACTCCTTGACCCAGCCTGTCCTCTACACTTTACAATGTCACTTACATTTACATCTGAGATTGGTTAATTCCTGCTACCTCTTCTAATAAAAACATCAATAATTATGAGCACTTACTAAATGCCAGGTGCAATTTGAATCAAACTATATGCATTAACTTATTTGATTCTTATAAGAATCATGGGGTTGCAATAACCCCATTTTACAGATAAAATGAGAAAACTGAGGCACAGAGAGATTAAGTGCCCAAGGTGATACAACTTAATACAGGAGTCAAGATTCAAGCCAAGTCAGTGAGGCTCCAAAGTTCATCCTTTGAAAACATTGTTCTAGACTGCTTCTCTATTGGAAGATCCTGGAGCTGGGGATTAGTTCTGTGTTTCCTTTGGTTTTGTTCCTGGAGCAGTATTCTCAGTACTTGGCATGGTGCTTAGTACATGGTAGGAAATCAACATGTACTTGCTGAATGAAGAAAGTATATTTTTGCATGTCTGTTAGTAACTGGAAGGCAGAGAACATGCCCCCATGTTTTTATTTATCTTTATCCCTCCCCACATCTCAACTGTGCCTTGTCTTTACCTATTAGCTAAGTGCTTATTGCATGAGGAGGCAGAAATAAATATAGTACACAGAAATAGGCAAGGAAAGGCAGAGAGGAAGAGCTGTAGAGTGGTAAGAAAAAACCATCTCTCTGAAGCAAATAGGGCTAGGCTGAAGGATTTAGAAAGGATGCAACTAAACAGATTAAGGAAAAAGACAACGACTCAAATACCTGGAGGGACCAGGCAGGTGCCTGGAAATTAGGGGCACAGGATGTGAAGGCCATAGAGTGATGGAGACCTTGGCAAATGGACAAGAAGTGAGAGTCAGTCCCAGCTGCACATCATCATGCAGGCAGGGATGAGGCCAAGGATGGCCAGAGCTTAAGATTTTTCTAGAAAAGATGAAAATCTGGATTGTAAGTGAAAGCTTTCACTTTTTAAACAGTGCACAAGTTTTTCAAATTAAAGGAATAAAAATCACTGTGGGTTAAACTTAAGGTGAGTGTAGCTAGATGAGGTCCCGAGAGTAGAGGGCAGGCCAGGTTGTAGAGCACCTGGAATGTTTGCATGAGGACTTTTCAAACTGATTCATACTTAACACACACATAAATAGGCATGACTCAATCTTTGGGGGTAATAGAATTGTTGTGCTTCAGGTTAGATTTGTTTGTTCTTTGATGGTTTGCAATTATTGCTCATTGAATTTCCCTTTGGTTTTAAGTCTTAAAATCAGCATTTTGTTTCCTTCCCTTCTTGGGCAGGGAACATTGGGAGGCCAAGGTGACACAGCAGATACGCTACCTGATACAAGTCAGATACTGGCCCCTGAAGAAACAGGAAAGCAGACAGATAGGTGACATAACCAACCAGGTAACCTGACAGTGCCAAGAATTAAACACCTAACAAGTGGCTGAAAGTCCGTGCTGGGAGATTTGGGACAATAAGAAAAGTGAGAGTGGTTTAGCAAGGCTTCAGGAGGAGTTAGAGTGGGGAGGGGGGGTGGACATAGGGTCTGAAATCCAGGTGATGAGAGTCACTTTATCCTCTTTCCTCTTCTTCAGTTTAATCAGGCCCATATGTCTTGAGCTCCTATCATGAGTGTGGCATCACACTTGCCGTTGGGGACAAAGAACAGAGATGCGTTCAAGATGAGAATGGACGCTAGCTGCTTAAGACACAGGTAGTAGCCGGGCTCGGTGGCTCAGCCTGTAATCCCACACCTTGGGAGGCTGAGGTGAGTGGATTACCTGAGCCCACGGGTTCGAGACCCGCCTGGGCAACTTGGCGAGACCTCATCTCTACAATAAATTTAAAAAAAAAAATTAGCCGGACTTGGTTGCGCACGCCTGTAGTTCCAGCTACTTGGAAGGCTGAGGCAGAAAGATCGCCAGAGCCCAGCAGGTCGAGGCTGCGGTGGCCGGGAGCGGCCACTGCACTCCAGTCTGGGCGACAGAGTGAGACTCCAACTCAAAAAACAAAACAAAACAAAAAGACCCAGGTAGTATGGCAAACTGATTGTGAGTCTTATCTCTGTCACATATTCATTGCATGACCTTGAAAATTTTTCTTAGTCTCTCAAAGCTTCAGTTTCCATATCTATAAAATGGGGATAGTAATCAAATCAATCCCATAGATTTATTGTGATATTGACTAAGAGCATTTCTGCAGACCACTTTGCACAGTAGCTGGCAGACAGTACTGCACTAATGACAGTAATTGTTTCTCTTATGTATAAGTCCTCTAATAAAAAAATAGAAAAGGCACACAGCTCACCCAAAGGGGAAAATGATTTCCTATCTTTCCTTTTTATGTATTTCTATCAGAGCATGCACTGTAATTGAAAATGATGTCCCCAACTCTTTACTAGTTCTATGCCACTTCCCCCTTACCCTCACTAGATGGCAAGTGGCAGAAAGTCAGGTAGTTAGATAGGCTTACCCGCTGTGTCATCTTGGCTTCCCAATGTTCCCTAGCACCTAGACAGACTTTAGGTACCCATAATAATAAAAAATTGAGCATTTTGAAGTGAGGGTTCTAATACATTCAGATGTGTTAGCTACCTCTTTGCTACAATCATGGACTAGCTATTACCATTGTTCTCATTTTGCAATGAGATGACAGAGGTACCCAGAGGCTGAGGTACCCAGAGGCTGAGCAAACAAGTGGTAGCACCAGTGTTGAAATGTGCGTCAGGTGATGCTATGACCTGTTCCACCATCCACTGTGAATCGACTATCTGTTGGATAAATAAATGAAGGAATGCATGATTATAAACGGCTTATGGGGCCAGGCTCAGTGGCTCAGCCTGTAATCCCAGCACTTTGGGAGGCAGAGGCGAGTGGATTGCCTGAGCCCACGGGTTCAAGACCCACCCGGGCAACTTGGCAAGACCTCATCTCTACAATAAATCCAAAATTAGCCGGGCGTGGTAGCTCGCGCCTGTAGTTCTGGCTACTTGGAAGGCTGAGGCGGAGGGATGGCCAGAACCCAGCAGGTTGAGGCTGTGGTGGCCGGGAGTGTGCCACCGCACTCCAGCCTGAGTGACAGAGTGAGACTCCAACTCAATAAATAAATAAATAAAAGGTGTATGGGGGAGAACACAATTTAATTGGATAGAAGGATGAGTAGGAGCTTGCAGGTAAACAAGGGGCAAAATTACAAATGTAGCCATGCAAGAAAGGAAACTGTAACTTCAGGAAGATCAAGTATAGCCAATAAATAAATAGACAATTGAATGAATGAATGTGTGTGTGTGTGTGTGTGTGTGTGTGTGTGTGTGTGTGTGAAAAAGAGAGAGAGACAGACAGAGAACAAGTGTGGGTTTTACTGACCCTTGTATGCCATGTCCCTAAGGAACTTAGACATTGTCCTGCTGGCAGCACAGAAACACTGACAGGGAAAACATAGGACGTGATCAGTTTCCCTTACCTACAGTTAACATTCTGATTAGAATAAGGACAAATCACATGTTAGAAGAGAACTATGCATCTGGGAGACTCATCTGGAGACCCTTGAGGTAGCAGGGATGAGAACCACGGACGTGGCTCAAGCATTATCAAGTTTCATAGTTCTAAATTTGAAGTCCTTAGGTATTACTGGAAAGAAATATTTCTCAAACCAGGCGAAGTGGGGGCCAAAGGGAGGCCCCAAATTTACCTGTACAATGACCACTTGTATACCTAATTCTGAATTATACCCCACATCTTTAAAATAAAAAAGAAATAAAAAAAAGATACTTCCAGTTATAATTTGGAATGGCCTATAAGACCTAATGAGGTAAAAACTGACCCTTATTTAGGAAGGGATTCCCTTCCTAAATGAGTTTTTGAGCTGTTTCATTTTTTATTACTATTGGGCTATGCATTCCTGCCTAGGTGTTACTTTGATTTTTGCACTGAAATGGCCACGTTAACACAAACTCGGGGAGACACTAAACTCTCAGAACATCTTTAGTTTGGGAATTTAAACATAAGGAACTGTTAGGTTTTGCAGTGGCCACCATACCAAAACATAAATCACGCCAAAATTGTTTGAAATCCTGTCTTTAGAAGGTTGTGTGTTTTGACAAACCTTGCAGCAAATTTGGTCCAGCTTTTGGATTTGTAATGAAACCTGAAACCAAGCATGCTTGCCTGCCTTGGGGTCTCCCAGCACAAGTTTCAAGTAGTCTTAGTGTAATACCTCCCCTAATCTCATCCTGGCAAGCAACATTGCTGTGTTGGGTTGCACTGCTAGAAGTTTGGGGTGGACTCTGCAAACATTTCATGCAATTATGGAAAATGACTGATCAAGACAGTAACGTGGGGGCGTTTCTGTGTCTGAGTATTTTTAAGAGTGTACATTGCAGAATTAGCAATACCTTATCCCCTGTTGGCTAGTGACTTGGAGATACCCAAGCTATGATTGGGGCAGAAAGTTAATTAATCTGCTTATTAAAAAGAAGAAATGTCTCATTTACATACATTTGCATTCAGGTCTTGCATGCATCATGCTTTTCGGTGGTAGTTTGTTTTACTTCCTTAATACCACTGACCTAGCTAGGTGTTAGCTCAATGCATTTAAATTTTCTGTGGCTGGGCTTTGTTAAGTGTCATATATCTGGTTATCATTGGTTCCAGCAGAATTTAATTATCCTTTAGATCCCTTAATTCTCTATAGAGACTCTTTCCCCTCCCATGGGCTATTGGGTAATTTTCCAGTTATCATATACCATGGTGGAGAAAAGATGTATATACTTAACCAATCTTGGAAAAGAAAGACTTATCTCCATCAGAATTGGACATGTTATTTGGGGATGATCCATTCAATGATCTGCAATTTCCTACTCAACTGAATTTTCCATGGTCATTTTCGTGGGAGGTTTTTTTCTTTTGCTTTTCCTATCTTATTGGGAGGTCTGCTTTGGGAATTTATTTTTTCTGCCTATGAAAAAAAAGACCATTGCCCAATAAATGTATTTTCGAAACGCTATATTCAGAATGACTGACTTTACCTGAAAATGCCCAGGTAACCCTAAAGGCTTGCATAAAGTGTTGGGAAAAGAGGAAGAAGGCTGGGAAAAGGGGTGACAGAGAGGGATGGGGGAGAGGAGAGGGAGAAATGCAAAGAATATAACAAGGCTTTGGAACAACAGCAAGTAAAGCAAAACTATACAGGGAGATTCATTCCAAGAGGAATCTTTGCATGGGAGTGAATCACTAGCCCAAATTCGGGGGACCACAGTGCCTGTGTTTCTGTGTTGTAATAATCACATTTCTGATACATTACCACAGTGTGGCTGTAAGGGGTGAGTGGCTCAGCCAGTGGTTAAACCACCTCTATGCTAACAAGCTTAGCAATCAGGTTGTGAAGGGTCCTGGCTGGAGGAAAAAAATTAAAACCAAACCTTAGACTTCTTGTCAGACTGTGAAGAGAATTATATTTTTGAACTAGTCTACAGTGTGGACAGGAAATGACCTCTCCACAAACTGCTTCTTTAAAAACAAGCAGTGGTGCCTAAAGCTATCCAGCTTCTCTCTCTCCCTCTCTCTCTCTCCCTCCCTCCCTCCCTCCCTCTCTCCCTCCCTCTCTCCTTCCCTTCCTCCCTCCCAGCCTCCCTCCCTTCCTCTCTGGAGCTCCAGCTCTCTCCCCCTCCCTCCTCTCCCGTGCTCCCTCCCTCTCTCCGCCCTCCTCTCGCTCTCCCTCTCCTCTCGTGCTATAGAGGGCTCCGACAGCAGTTCCCAGCCAGTGTGTTCAGCCTGCCTGCCTGCCTGCCTCTGTGTGTGTGTGAGCGTGTGTGCGTGCGTCTACTTTGTACTGTGAAGAACACAGCCCATGTGCTCTGCATGGACGTTACTGATACTCTGTTTAGCTTGATTTTCGACAAGCAGGCAAGATGTCCAGCACACCACATGACCCCTTCTATTCTTCTCCTTTCGGCCCATTTTATAGGAGACATACACCCTACATGGTACAGCCAGAGTACCGAATCTATGAGATGAACAAGAGACTGCAGTCTCGCACAGAGGTAAGTACTTCAACCTCGGGTATGTGTTGATGTCTTTTTTTAAAACTGTGTCTGGGCTTTTCCTAGGGTTTCTAGCTGAATTCTGTGGGAAGTGTCCCACTAGATACTACCACGTACGTATGTGGAGACGAGCGCCAGGATGAATCCACGAGTTTGAATGCTGGCTTTCCAGGCAGAGCAACTCTTGTGGCAGGGGACAGTTTCTGCCGGAATCTCGAAAGAGACAACCCACCACTGGATTCACATGCTGGATCTCCAGCAGGGTTGCTCTCCCAGAACTCTGGTGTTCGCAGTGAGTCAGTCCTGTCAGTGTTTCTGTGATAGAATGGCAGGGAATTTTGTGATTGTTTGCCTCCGGCAAGGGACATTTATTTATTTATTTATTTGCAAATTCCAAAGGAAGTCTGTTTTGACCTGCATTTGCTTTTCAAAGTCATCGACCTCGAGGTAAAGCAGGCAGAGGAGTAACCCTGCCTACTTTTCAGAACTAGCCCTGGAGGGACACATGTTCATGTATATTTCCGTGTTAAATTCAGAAGCCGGTTGCTTGGGGCAAGGAAATTCTTGACTTTCTCCCATCGCCAAAGGCAGTGTCTCCTAAGCGCTCTACCTTAGGACAGGAGCTGGCTCTGCATTCCAACCAGCTCTAGTTTTTGCAGATTTGGGATCTTGTGCCTGAAAGAGGGAGATTCAGCCTCCTAGACAGCGGACAACTCTGGGAGCCGAGAGAACAGGACTTTCAGAACTTTCTAAATGCAAAACTCCAGACTTGCCTCCTGCGATTTAAATATTTTATGTCAGTTGACTTTTTCTCTGTGCTAGCTCTGCTGGCAGGTCATGCTGCTGGGTTGTCCATCTGCCTGGAAGTTGGGGCTTTGTGTGGAAGTGTTCTGAAAAAGGAGTTTGTGATAGGTGCACCAAAGTCACTTTAGGAAGTAGAAATTGCTAGGAATTTGGTCTTCTCTGTAGAGTACAAATACCCAGAGGATTTATGCCAAAGAGCTTTTAGTTAATAGTTTTGGTGGAATTTTAGATTGAAGATTGACTTTTAACTCTGGGAAGAGACTCAATTAAGTTTGTATGATAAAATAAAACACACTTCCCTGAATTGTCAGCGTAGCCAGAGAGTTCATGACGTTTAATGTATTTAATACAGCTAACAAGATGTGACCTGCTTTCTGATTGGCTAACTGCTGGACAAGGACTTAATGTTTTTTAAAAGCTGGGTTGTTTTTAATCACTGCTATTTCCTTTATATGTGAATACATCATAAATGTTAAATATAATTGCGGATACTGTTGCTCTCTATAGAAGCCAGTTAGGGTGGTAAGCTGTTGGCAGTAACTGTATGTTGTTTTGAGAATGTTGCTTTGTGTGTGTGTTACAGTTTGTATATTTTCTTCATATCTTTGCAACTGTGTGCTGGAATCTTACATTTCTGTGTACACTATTGGTTCACATAGTCTGCTTTTAGAATTAGGGGGAGAGAAAACAGTTCAGGCACACATTAACTGCAGTACAAATTTTGGGGGGAAAGTATTTTAAAAGTATGATTAGCTAGAGAGAGAGAGAGAGAGAGAGAGAGAAAGACAGGAGAGAGTGAGACAGACCAGGGACCATTATAAGGCTCAATTCTTGAACGGCAACAAGTTCTAAAAATGACCTGTGTCCACCTTACATTTTGGAAAGTTTTTGAGGAGTCGCAGGAAGCAGTTCTCCCCCCATCCTTCTACAGTTAGGAACGCAGACAGCTTTCTCTATCAGTGTGCCCTGTACTTATCACTTGGCCAGTTCTGAGCTAGGAGACTTATCTGCAAGATTTCTCTACCCTGGCCCTCATAAAAATCTGCAAGATGCAGTATAGTCCCACTTTTGTTTCATATTTGAGATAAAACATTTGAAAAGAACCCCATTAGCAATATGCTTTTCAAAGTGACACATTATTTTATGTGAGAGCTAAACTCTGGAACTCCTAACTTTTGGATTATGGGGTTTTACTTTTTAAAGATTCAGCTCTGAGTAGAAAAAACTACTCTATTGCTCAAGTACTGGTAGAGGAAAGCTGCCTATGACAAATCTCAAAGACTTTTTAAGCTTCTCTGCCTGTGACAGTAAAGTGCTCTGAACTATCTTCTGGCTTATTCTAGAGCTAACTAACCCCTGTACATCTGTCCCCCACCTTAGTTAGAGCTTTTCTATAATTAGCCAAATAATTGCTCTGACACTTTTTCTTTGCCAAGCAATAAATGGTGTCATGAACCCAATGCAATAAATTTGTTTTCATTTCATATAAAAGAAAGGATCAAACAATTGCTCCTAAGATATTTAAATATTAACATTAAATATTAAATTTTGATCATAACGTGTACTTAGAAAAAGATAACTTTTCATGAAAAGTTATACTGTGCCTTTACCAATAATTATTACTTATGATAAAGCTGTTCTGAGCCCAGAAGAGGGATTGGTTGGAATAAAATATGATATCCAGCAAGAGTTATCAGTTTATTCACACACAAAATCAAATAGATTGTTGAATGATGACTTGTGGAATTTACCTAATGCATACAACCATTTTGGGCAAATCAATTTGTGATGAAGAAAATATAATCCAAATTTGTAGAAATTTTCTAGAAAGCTCTTTAAAAAAAAAAAAGAAATTAGTAAAGAACCCTAATGTTTACCCACTCTTCTTCTACAGCTGACCCTAGAGCTTTCTCTCATGAGGATTGATGCATTTGTTCCAATCCAATCCAATCAAAGTTCTTCAGATGCTGAATAGTTTTAAAGAGCATCAGATTGGTAGTTAACCCTGTTTTTAACTCTTACTAACTAGTTGGCATGGGTCTTGTTTCCTTATCTGCAAGTTGCCAGTGATGCCCCTTTAATTTGAAAATTCAGATTGGTTTTCTTTATATGATGAGGTATTATGAAATCGAGTAAAGAGTAAAGTCGTTATTTTTTTGCTCATGGTATTTAGTTCAAAATTACAAATGGTACTGAAAAAATTCAGGTAATAGTGAAGAAAACTTGAAGGTCCAGTATTGCTTAAATCTAGCATTCAGAGCAAGCAGTTCCTGGATGAAACAGGTACTCAATAGATATTTTTTGACCAGCCAGTCAATGACTCAGTGGATACAAGAGGTGAGAGGGCTTGAGAACCAACACACTGAAATGATCACCCTTCCTGACAAGCACAATTCTGATGCTTTTGGGGGCCTGGTGACTTCTGTTGAGCTGAAGCTGCCTTGGGCATCCGCTTCTCTCCTTGACGTACTTATCCCACAACCCCGATATTCACCTTATTATGAAGTTATTTAAATCCCTGATCTTTGCAGCAAAAGAAAACAGTATCAAAGAGGTGATAGGACTTCACCTCTTTTTTAAAGGAATATGAATGCATTAAAAAGCAAACAACAACAACCACACACACACAAAATTGTTTCAAAAGCTGCTGGCTGTTCTGGGAAATAAAATGTCTTTGCAACATTAGAATCTCAGTGGAGTTTCATAAAGAAATGTGTGGGTGTTCCTCCCCCCCACCTTAAAATGAAATTAAGAGAAACTTTTTGAGATTTACGTCACAGTTGTTCATTGTAATTCCCAGGCAGCAGAAAGGGGTTTACATTTTCTGTAGTGTACGCTGTCATAAATTGACGGTGTCTTCCAAAATTTATGGACTTGAATGGTCTTGCTGTGCCAAATGTATTTGGAAGAATACAACTGCACAATTATATAGTTTAACATTGTACACAGAGTACTGTCAAGTAGGATATAAAAATATGTTCTAAAGACTTCAGAATTTGTTCTGTGAAAGCTTCAATAAAAACAAAAACATTTTAAAAAACTTTATTTTTCCATTTCCTGAGGTCTGTGTTATGAGATGAAAATTTAGATAAAAGATACAGAAACATCATAGTAAACATTTTAAGTAAAAGGATTTAACTAATATTGATTGTAGAATTTAAGAACGCTTATCAAGCAAAGTTATAAAAATCTTTGTTACAGTGGATAACTTTTCTATACCCTGTTTCCTCATTCAATTGACCAAAAATGTCTCCATTCAATTGAAGGTATTTAAAAATATATATAGTTTTTCATGCTGGCACCGTGTTAGTTTTAAAAAAAAATACTATAAACACCAGGAAAGTGTGAGTTCCATTATGTATTTCTTCTGTTTTGAGATTTTTTTTTCTTTTATCAGTATTAAACATCCCCCTCCAAAAGAGAAAACGGTGATTACAACCGAAAGCCGAACACACAATGATTTTATTAGAATTATAGTTTTTAGTTTTGCAGGATTTAGTACGAAGGTTACAAATGTTCGAAGACCTTGAAATTTAAATCTGGTTTTCACCCCTCCTCAGCTCAACTCTAAAACTCCCTGGGGAGGGGGTTGGGGGAGGGGGATTCTGGTCCTCTTTTCTTTCGGCTACATTTTTATATACTTTAGTCACAGGGGTTTCACATTGTAACATCATGTTTATTCATGGAATAGCTTAGTATCATTGATGTTCAGATGGAATCTAGTTAAAATGAGATTAGTTATTTTGGATAGGTGGAGAAAAAGAAAAATGCTTTGTGATAAATTGAAAGTCCCCCACCTCAGAAATTTAGAAAAAAAAAAATGTTGCTGTTACTCTGAGGTATATGCATGATTTTCAGTGTTAAAAACAGAACTTTGGAAGTTTTTTGAAGGGGGTTGGTGAGGTGGGGGAAGGGGGATGGGTGATGGTAAGGAAAGCTATTTTGAAAATGTTAAATGAAACCAAAAGTGCAGTTTTAAAAATGAGAACTTACAAACTCTTATTTTTCAAGCTCTTTACATGGCCTCAGAAAACAAATTGCAGGACTCTTGTACTGATTTTATTTTCCTAACATCCTTTTTTTTTTCATTTTCTTAGTATGGGAACTGTTTTTAATTAAAAATTGCTGCAAACTAACTATTCGTAGGAGGCCAAGAAGAAAAAAAAAAATCTTTCAACTCACATTCAACACAGATTCTTATCAGCCTAAAATCAATGCACATTTAAATTTTCCCTTTTTGGTGTGTAAATTATAATGTAGGATTTAAATGCAGCACATTTTTTAAGCATTTAGCTTTTTGTTTGGGTTTCAAAAAGAAATTAATTTAAATTGTATGGAGAACAGGGCCATAAATCTCTTTTTATTGCAATTGTCCACATTAACTCATTTTTCATGAGGAACACAGAGTACCCCCTTTCTGAACAAGCAAACAAAACGCAAAACAAACAACCCCAAACATCCAACTTTATATATTGTCAAGAACAAGATTCATAATCTTACTTATTTAGATTTAGTTGGCGGACTTCAAAATATAATTGATCTGGGAAAATAATGTCTTTTTGAAGTGTCAGAAAACACAGCATTTAAAAAATGTTCAACTTAAGTAGAATCTACAAATACCTTTGTCATTTTCTGACCAAGATGTTTTCTTTTATCACTTTGAGTCTAGATTTTTTTAAAAAATTAAATTCTGACAGCATGCCTTTGAACATAGGCAACTATTGATAGTTAAAATTCAGTCATTCTTTCAAGAAATTCCATACTTCAGGCAATAGCATTACCAGAGTCTGGAAATACAGAGACGATTAAGATACTGTCTGTCTTCCAGAAGCTTACAATTTGATAATGTAGGGAGGTAGCCAAGCCAACTCTTACAATAATGAGCCATGATAGTTTAATACACAGTGTACTGTGGGTGTGTATGTGTAGTAAAAAGTAATCATCTTTTTGAAAGGTAGTCACAGAATAATTAGCACCTATGGAGTTTTTACTATTCGTTTGGCACATCAGTTCATGTAACCCTCATGATCACCTCATTTGATAGGTACTACTAACATCTGCATCTGTACTGATGAGGAAACTGGAAACAGAGAGGTTATATAAATTGCACAAGGCCAGATAGTTTAGTTTCAGAGATTGTACTCTTAACTACTCTGCCATAGCCCCCTTCCTGAAATAAGAAATGCCAGGTAGGAATCTGGTGTCACCTGTAGAAATGTTTAATGTGAATACACTCTTTTTTTTTTTTTTTTTCCTAAAAGAGGTTCACTTTAGAGGTGGCTTGGAAGTTGAACCCATATGCTTAATTTGGTTTTGCTAGTTGTCTCACGATGCCTGACTTAATTTCAAAAGGGACCATGTGAAACTCCAAGGGCTGGAGCCAAGGATGGAGAATATGCTCTGGGAAAAATAAAAATAAAAAAAGAAAACAAAAAACAAAATCACACTCCTTATTGAAGAATTCTTAATATGCTCACTTTACCTGAAGAGTCATTGAAATTGTTGTAGAATATTAGGCATAGTCATCTAAAGTTTTTTGTTTGTTTGTTTTACTTAAAAAATATTTAGATTTCCATCCTTAGCTCTTACTTGGTTGTGCTCTGGGAAAAAAAATTGATTATTTGATCATTTTAAACAATTGTAGAATGAGTAGAAAAACTATCCCGTTTTTGATAGCATCACTCCCTCTAAAATAATAATCAATATAAGTTTTAGGAGATTAAATGAGAATTCAAGTTTGTTATAGTATTGGCTTCCTTTGTAGGTGATCATTAAGGAATCATAGAGAAGATGAAGACATTAAGGGGAAGTAACTCCTCACATGTTTTGGCTTCTCACTATCCTAGTTTAATCTCCTCCTAAGAGGCAGTCAGTGCCCCACATCCTGTCTCTCTGTAGAAATTCTTTGTGGGAGGTGAAGTTTCCTTCCTACCTTTGTAGCCCACTTTAGCTTAGCTACCTGCAAGGCCATTGTCTTCACAAGAACCAGTTGTTAGAGATAAGACAGATCCACCCCAAAGCCTGAAATGCTTGCATTCTGATTGCCCTTTACCAGACCTAAAATAAAATAAAATACCAAAAAACTGAGGCCCAGAAAAGTGAAGACTTCTTCAATCCACACAGACATGCTGGGGTTTGAAACCAGAGGGATTGGGTCTTCTAACTCATCCATGTTCTTTCCTGGAGCATGTTGGTGATGCGACATTGTTTCCCAACTGACTTCTCCTTCTTGGAGGCCCTGACAGCCTCTCCCTACTCTCAGTTAGTACCACTGTTGACCAGCTTAATTTGAGGGTTATTAATCTGCCAATGAAAAATAGGAGGCTTAGCATTAAAGATGTGGCAGCCCCCTCTGAAGAAGAGGGACCTATCCTGTTCTGGTGACATTGTAAGCTTCCATCCTCTCTCATCTGGATTGTGATGGCCTTCTAACTGTGCTCCCTGCACCCTTGTTCCACCTTATAATCTATTCCCCATGAACAGCTAAGGCAGTGTTTTTGATGCATAAATCAGATCATATGAATCTCCAGCGGAAGGTTCCCCTAACATCTAGAACAAGCTCTAAACTCCTTGCTCTGGTTTAAGGCTCTATTGATCTGTTCCTTCCTGATTGTTCAGTCTCATCTCCTACCACGTGTTCACTAGACACGAGCCACAATGGGCTTCTTTTGGTCCATTAACTTGTTAAGGCCGATTAATATCTCAGGGACTTGCCCTCAGCAGTGGAACACCTGGTATGTGGCTCCCTCCGTATAACTCATCTTAGTATCAGGCGACCTCATTTGAATTAGAATTTAGCATGGTGCTGTCTTTATTTGCATGTGATCAATTAAATATTTCAAAGCAAAGAAGGAACAAGAATCCCACTCAGGTTGTCCTCTACTGATCAATTTAAATGTTCTTTTCACCGAGAGCCCATCCTCAATCTCCCCAGTTAAAATTAACCTCCTATCACTTTCTGTCACATGCTCTGTTTATTTTCTTCATAGGAATTATTGCAAGTTGATATTTTCTTACTTCTTGCTTATTTCCTAAGTGTGTGCCTCTTCTCGATAGAATACACTCCCTGTGAGGCCAAGGACCTAGTAGTCTTACTCATGCTTATATCCCCAGTGCCCGGTAACACATGGCTAATGTACAAAATACATATATCGAATGAAAGAAATTAAGTTGTTCCAGCACTGTCCAGACTAACGCTAAAATTTGCCCTGAGTCTTATCAGCAATTGTGTACAAAAGAATCTGAGATCTAACAGCTTGGTGAGCATTCACTGATAGGATGAACAACTAGACCTGTAGAAAAAAGAAGCCCTGGAAAAGAAGGCTTTCTTCTGCTGACCTGAGATTCCCAACCTGTGTTGGGAATCTTCTGACTGCTGATTAAAAATACTTATACTTATCCTAGTGACTTTTTCCTCATTTGATATCTCTACTCCTTCTCTCTCTCTCTGCATGTACCTGTAGGCCAACAGCCACGGATACTGATATGAGTCATGATAATACATTACACTTCCTGGAGCACTTTGCGTTTTAGGAAAGTGCTTTCAGAGCCATTAATTGGCTTATTTGAAGTGATTTGAACAACAGAAAATATGGGAAGTTATATCGGTATAAGACGCTGTGGTCTATAGTAACTTTGTATTTGCTAACTGTATGGTGTGTGTCTTTGCGTGGGGGGTGGGGAGAGAAAGACATCCTAATCAGATTGTGCTGTGTATGTGTGCAACTTCTGGTTAGGAAATATGTACAATTTTTTTCCACTAATTTATTTTTCCCTCTCTCTGGAGTGAGAAGAATGACCTGCCTTGAATTTATATTCAAGGCCAGACCCTCAGTACAACTTCTAATAAAACAGATTTGGAGGCCAGGCTTGGTGGCTCAGCCTGTAATCCCAGCACTTTGGGAGGCCGAGGCGAGTGAATTGCCTGAGCCCGTGGGTTCGAGACCAACCTGGGCAACTTGGCAAGACGTCGACTCTACAATAAATAAAAAATTAGCCTGGCTTGGTAGCGTGTGCCTGTAGTTCCAGCTACTTGGAAAGCTGAGGCGGAAGGATTGCCAGAGCCCAGCAGGTCGAGGCTGCGGTGGCCAGGAGCCAACTCAAAACAAAACAAAACAAAACAAAAACAAGGAGATGCTTAAAGTGCCAAGAGGATACGTAATTTAGGGGCCCATCTAGAGAGTAGGATCTGGGAGCACTATCTCCAAAATCTCCAAAAATGAGATGTTATGAAAATGGAAGCATTTGTACATTAGGAAGAACATGAAAAATATTATACTTTGTGTCTTCTATGTGCTATTTTTTTTGGTGACAAGGTCTCACTCTGTCACCCAGGCTAGAGTGCAGTGGCCTTATTATAGCTTACTGTAGCCTCCAACTCCTGGGTTCAGGTGATCTTTCCACCACAGCCTCCAAGGTAGCTGAGACTATAGGCACACACCACCATGCCCATCTAGTTTTTTGTTTTCCATAGAAACAGGGTCACACTGTGCTTCCCACACTGGTCTCGAACTCCTGGCCTCAATTGATCCTCCTACCTCAACCTCCCCAAATGCTGGGATTAGATGTGAGCCTTTTTTGTACTTCTTTTAAAATTATGACAATGTATTAGTAATATTCCTAATAATATAACCTGTCAACATTTGCTGAATGCTTACTGTGTGCCAAATACATTACCTCTTTTAACCCTTACATTAGATGAGAAAATCCAGGCTCTCACTGGGTGACTTTTTGAAAAAAAAAGAAACATTTTTAAAAATTAGGAAAATGATGATACCATGTAGCCCTTACAGAAGGCTTACTATGTATCAGGCACAAATGAACTCATTTAATTCTCACAAGAACCTTTGGAAGTAGTTATTTTTATTATCGTCATTTTCATTTTATGTGAGGAAATTACAGAGATCAATTACATCAGGGCTAAGATTAGACAATGGATAGCAGTGGCATGGCCGATACCCCATGCTATTTTGCATTGCACTACATTCTAGCTATCTGTTGTAGTCATGTTTTTTTACATACCACGGGAGATCCCCTCAAAAAAACCAGAATTATCTTTTGGAGGGTTGGCCCCTTGTAGCATAGGCTTCCCCTGCTAGGTAAGTGTTCTAGGTTCCTGTTAGGGTTACACTCCTAGCATGGCCTCCAGAATGTTAGGTCAGGCCCGCTGGGGGTGTGGGTGTGTGTTGTTCGATCTGATGCCACATGAAAGATGCAAATAATTGCACAGAAGTTAGATTAGAAAATATAGTTAGTTTAGAAAGTAGATTAAAGAGAGAGAAAGAGGCGACTCACCTCCCCAGGGTAGGGGAGGAGGCCAAAGTCAGGAAACATGGCGATGGCCATAGCTCAAAGAGCACATGGTCACACCATAGCCTAGCAAGGCAATGGCAAATGGCTGCTCGTGGTTGAGTCTTTTTTTTTGAGTTGGAGTCTCACTCTGTCGCCCAGACTGGAGTGCAGTGGCCACTCCCGGGAGTGGCCACTGCAGCCTCGACCAGCTGGACTCCGGTGATCCTTCTGCCTCAGCCTTCCAAGTAGCTGGAACTACAGGCGCGCACTACCACGCTCGGCTAATTTTTTGATTTATTGTAGAGATGAGGTCTCGCCAAGTTGCCCGAGTGGGTCTCGAACCCTCGGGCTCAGACAATCCACTCACATCAGCCTCCCAAAATGCGGGATTACAGGCTGAGCCACCAAGCCGGCTGGTTGAGTCCTTTTAATCCTTCCCTTTGATGCAGAGAGATTGTTAAGGTGGTTGGGTGGTCTGCTCCACATCATCACGAAGGGGCAAGTAAGTGCAGGTACTGACATCAGGTGATGGACAGCAGGCAGATGGGTGGGTCAGTCACATGACGACTGCTCTGGTGGCGGGGTCAGTCTGTGTCATGAAGGTCACGGAGGGCTGAATAGGTTAACTTGAGTTTTAAGGGTGGAGGCAAATACCTGAAATAGAAAAGCTAATTAGTACAAAACAAGCTGGGGAGGGGAGTGTAAAACAATTGTCAATAGCTACCTCTGAGTAAGTTAAGTAAACCGCTAGAAAAACATGAGATTTAGGCAATGTTAAAATGGCTGCTCATTGGGTATATTAAATCCATGTTATGTCCTTTCAGAGTCCAACGGCATCAGTGTACCAGCTAACATTGTTGTGAGAGGCAGCAATGCGGAAGAAACGACTGAGCTGTGGCAAACAGGTGACTGCTTCTTTCACCGTGACAACGCACCTGCCCACACCGGGATGAGTGACCAGAAGTTTTTGATCAAAAATGGCATGACCCCCGTGCCCCACCCCCCATTCACCCAATCTCTTTTTTTAGTTTGTTTCGACTTTTGTTTTGTTTTGTTTTCCTGGTTGAAAAAAGTCCTCAGAGGGAAAGGTCTTGCCGATGTGGAAGAGATGAAACAAAAAACAGCAGAAGCATGAAAAGGCATCAGAATGGATGAGTTCAAAAACTGTGTTGAGCAGTGGAAAAAGCATCTCAATAGGTGTATTGCATCAAATGGAGAGGACTTTGAAGGTGACTAAGTTTAAACAAGTAGGAATAAATGTACATTTTAAAAATCAATACATTCTGGGGTTTTTTGGGTCCCTCTCGTGTGTGTGTGTGTGTGTGTGTGTATAACTACACACACAGAGATGAGATCATACACACACAGAGATGAGATCATTTTATCTGTACTGTTGGTAACACTTTGGTTTTCGTTTGAACCTCCTTTTTTTTTAAAGAGACAGGGTCTCTCTCTGGCACCAGGCTGCAGTGCAGTGGTGTGATTGCAACTCAGTCTCCTAGAGGTGAAACAAAAAATGTCAGAAGTACTAGAAGGCATCAACATTGACGAGTTCAAAAACTGTTTTGAGTAGTGGAAAAAGCATCTCAGCAGGTGTATTGCATCAAAAGGAGAGGACTTTGAGGGTGACTGAAGTTTAAACATGTAAGAATGAATACACAATTTTTTATAAATAAGTTCTGGGTTTTTGGGGTCCCTCCTTGCACATTGTTTTACAAGGATGCGCTTACATTGTTTCTTTTTATTTATAATTACAGCATAAGCATGGTACCTCATTAAAGCTATGAATGCGCCCCCCCACCCCAGTTGTTATTGTTGTTGGTGTTTATTTGTTGGTTTGACCACAGGCAAAGAGGATTGAGTTAGTGACCTTCCTCAGCTGATCCCCCACCCACCCCTTCCCCCTTCAGGCAGCCATTCCAGCATTGAATGTCCTTAAATTTGTGTTATCCTTGTAAAACACTTAGTATTGGTCTCTGTGTGTGTGTTTCGTTTATTGGGATAAAACTCACATTCCATAAAATTCACCCTTTTTAAGTGTTCAATTCTGTGATTTTTAGTGTAGTCAAAAGTCCCACAGTCACCACATTTTCATCACCTCTAAAAGAAACCCTGCACCTAGTAACAGTCATGTCCCCTTCCTTGCCCCAAGCCTCTAGCAACCACTAATCTACTGTCTGCTTATGTGTTTTTAATTTTCATGAAATGTACTACAGACCTTGTCCTGTTTCTTACATTTTCATACATGTTCATGTTGTTGAGAGTGCACTTGGTTTGAAATTCCTAAATGCTGTATGGTAATCCATCGTGAATAGCCAGGACATAATTTTTATTCATTCCCTTAGATACGGACACTTAGATAGCCATCAACGTCCCATTACTACAAACGGAGTCACAGCAAAATCCTTGACCATGACCCCACTGGACCCATGAGGCAGTTCCTCTAGAATGTACCTGCTGTGGCACGATTGGGTCATGGTGTATGCGTTCACTCGTTCTTGCCACATCACTCTCCACCAGTCGTGCCTAAGGTTTCCCGTTTTCCTGCATTACAGCCCAACTTGGTATTGTTCCCTTTCTAATTTGGCTAAGCCAATGTGTGTGAAGTGCTATCTCATTGTTTAAATTTGGATGTCTGATTCCTAGCAACTTCGTGTATCTCTTTATATACTTGTTAGTCTTTCAGCTATGAAACTGGGGGCTACAATTTTGGTCTGGCATTTAAAATACATCTGTTGTCTTCTATAGGGCATTTCCAACATTCCACAGTGCTTTATATCTGAAACATAGACCTGTGCTTCTCTCTGCTTGAATCTCTGGACCGACTCAGACAGGAGCTGAGAGATACAGCTTTCGTCCCATGACCAGAGGTGGCTGCTTATACATCTGCCAGCAGAGAAGGAATAAGGCAGTCTGAACTTGTCTGTGTCCACAACCAACAATTAATTGTATGTGCAGCATTTCTGAGATACAGGTGTTTCTTAAGAAATGCCCCTGAAGAAGGTAGCGTGGTTTGTTTTTGTTTTTATTTTCCCTAAAAAATCAAGAGGTTTTTTTTGGAGGGAATAATTAATCCCCAGCATCTGGGCAGTCGGAAGGTCAATCCCACTTTGGCCACCAGATAATCAGTTTATTCAACATCTGAGCCAGGTAATCCAGCGTGTGGTACCAGACTAGGCCACAGAGAGCTGGACGCAGAGGATAGCCTCTGGCCAAACAGAACAAAACATTGAAGATGTTTTCTTTTTCTGAGAGGAAGTGAAAAAATTAAAATTCATTCATATGTGATTGGCTTGAGTGTTATTTTTCAGGGTAATTGGATTCTCAGGTGGGTGGAGGAGAAAAATCAGTCTGATTGAGACAGTTTTTAATGCAGGTAAGCATTTATTCTTTTTTTAAATGGAGCAATGGTTCTCAAATGTTATTGTGCATAAAAGTCATATAAATCTCCTGGGGTGTTTTTGTTTGTTTTGCTTTGGCTTTTTACAGATTCTAAAAGGGTGCACAAAAAACAGGTTAACAGTGGCTGCCTTTCTGAAAATAAACTGGTAGCTATGGCCCAGGGATAGGAGAGACACTTTACCCTTCTGATCTTCTAAATTTTGCACAATTAGCTTACATTTACCATTCAAAAATAATTTAACGTTTGATTTAAAAATGCATATTCCTATCTCTATTTCCATTCTGTGTGTCTCAAGTAGGACCCAAGAATTTGCATTTTAGTCAACATCTCATGTAATTCCAATACAGCTGATTGTTGGCTCACTTTTTGAGAAACAATGATATAAAAACAGTGGTTCTAAACTTTTTTGGGGTTTATACACTCCCATGAGACTCTAATGAAAGCTATGAATCTCTTCTCTGGAAAGCTGAATATCTACTCAAGGACACACCATTGTGATTATATTGCAGAATACAACTGCAGAGGGTGCATGGGGACCCTAGTGGCATCATGTCTGTGATTCCCATGGGAGGGACCCTTGATGTGGAGGTTTTGCTCGTGGCAAGGAATTTTATCATTTTTTTTTAATAAGAGGGAGGTTCAGGGAATTAAGAACAGTTGAGAGAGAGAGAGAGAGAGAGAGAGATTGAGAGAGATTGAGAGAGAGAGAGAGAGAGAGAGAGAGAGAGAGAGAGAGGAGTAGAGCTGAATTCTACTTTTGATGAAAGGGTTTCTTCTCCATTTCTACAACCTAGCTAATAAAGGAACAGAGGGATAAGTCCCTCAGCAATTCCCTTCTAGCTACATCCTGTCCACAAACATGTTAATGAAATTTTCAGATGACCCCAAAAGATGACATGTTGCAAACACCAGGAAAGCCAAAGAAATTATATAAAACATTAACAATATGGCGAAGAGAATGACACTCAACTTGGAAAATTTTCAAGTAGAGGCATCTGGGGAAAAGTAATTTGGAAGAAAATTTTTCATGAGGAGGGCAACACCTGGAAAATAGTAATAGCTGTAAGAGGCCCTAGGGTGACGCTAAACAGCAAATTAGATACATGTCTGCTGCATAATATTGTGAGAAAAATATGACACTGGCCCCTTGTCATAAACCAGGGAGATAATGGCTCTTTCTGTGAGGCCCTAGTGAGGCAGCACCTGGGATGCTGTTTTTAGTTTTGGACACTTCATTAACAGAAAATTGCTGATTAGCATTTGGGAATTTGGAGGCAAGAAACAAGAACAATTAAAAGCATTCATCTGACACGACTCAACCATTCAGAACCAATGGCACAAGGGGAAAAAAAAATAATGAAGCTCTGTACTTCGACTGTGTGGCTGAGAAATCAAGGAAATCAAAGGTCTCTTCATCTCAGTTTCAGCATAGAACCCCTGATTGTTGGAGCCAAGAGGGACTTTGCAGATGAATTTTCATGACCTTTAAGTTCCTGGGTAGTACTAAAATTTTGTTAGCTGGGCAGGTTGCTTTGGGCTATGTGTTCCGCAGAGATCTAGAAACAATCTTCTTAAAACCTATACCTGATAATATTATGTAGCTGCTTGAAGCCCTTCAATGCAGGGGTCCCCAATCCCCAGGCACTGGTCCGTGGTCTGTTAGGAACTGGGCTGCACTGCAGGAGGTGAGTCAAGGGCAAGTGGAGCTCCGCCTTCTGTCAAATCAGCGGTGGCATTAGATTCTTTCAGGAGCAGGTACCCTATTGTGAACTGTGCATTTGAGGGATTTAGGTGGCATGCTCCTTATCGGAATCTAATCCTTGATGATCACCCCTCCAAAAAAAATTGTTTTCCACAAAACCAGTTCCTGATGCCAAAAAGGCTGGGGAACACTGCTTCAATGGCTTCCCATGGCATTTAGAATAAATCCAGTAATCCAAGAGGATGCACATGGTTCTGCTGAATCTGACTTTTCTCTAAATCTTGACCTTAGCTTCTACCACTCTCCGTGATCTCATCAGTCTTCATCTATGCTGGCTTTTCATTTCTAGAACGCTTTAGACTCTTTCCAATCTTATGATCTTTGTATTGGCTGTTTATTTCTTTAGCCATCTGCATTGTTAATTCCTTCTGATATTTTTTCCTTCCGTAACCATCTTACCTAAAGCCTTTATCCCCATTCCATTACTCTGTTTAAAACATGGTCACAATCTGTAATTATCTTTATTTACTTGTTTGTTTATTATTTTTTTCCCCATCAGTATATAAAGTCCAGGAAAGCAAAGACCTTTTCTATCTCACTCATTCCTGTATTCCTAGTCTAGCCTAGCATGTTGCAACAGCCAACACACACTGAATTTTTACAATATTTCTGACCCTGTTCAGTCTTTTACATGTGTCAACTCATCTCACAATCATAGCAGCCCTAGGAGACAAGACCACGATCATCTCTATTTTAGAGATGGGGAAATGAAGTGAAAAGAGGCCAAGTATACCCTGCCTAAGGTTACACAGCAAGTATGTGCTTTGGCCAGGATTTGCATCTCAGTAGTATGACTTGCCCAGGGTCTGGAGAACAGGCAATGAGTTAATTACTTGGATAGTTATGCACTATTATCTTTTCCCCTATGAGAAAGTCTAGTAAATAAAAATTTGCCTCCATATTTGAGAATGTGTGATCTTGAGTCATTCCTTTTGGGGATAATGAGAAAAAGAGACAATTTGGGGGGGGGGGAACAGGAACAAAACAGAAGGTAAAACATATGGCAGAAACAGATTTGAGCTTTTTGTGAGACAGTCTTGGGAGAGGCAAAGGAAGCTAAGAGAAAGAAACACAAGGACTTGTGTTATGGTCTCTTCGGAGGCGGGGGATTGGGCTGGTGCATGAGGAGTTGCGGGCATGTGCCTTAACAAGAACTTATTTATCACGGGCTAAAACAAGACCTACAACCTTGTATTTTGGTGACAGGATTGAGAAATACTTGTTTAGCTCAGCAAGAAACAGACTAAAGTGTGCCCAAGGCCTTTCTGTACAGAGCATCTGAGCGACTCTGTGAACCTGTGGGACCAAGGATATGGGTGTCAATGACAACTCTGTGTTATAGAATCAGAAAGACGTGTTTGGACGAAGGAGCCAATAGGGACAACATCTTTTCCGTTTGTAGATGATCTACAACAAAACAAAACAAATTTCCAAGCAGCACGTCAACACGGAAAGGTTTTTAGTGAGCAAGGGATGATAAGTGGAAATAATTTGGGCATGCAGCTATTATTCACATAGGTAAATGCTATTATTCAAATAGGCATACTGCTATTATTCACTTTAACTGCCTTCGCTTTTTTTAGCAAGAATAAAAACATATTTATAAGGGATTTCGTGGGTCTCTGATGGTGGCCTTTGCCTTTTCAAGTCCATTTTCCCTAATTCCAGTCTTGTTTTGTTTCTCTCCTTGATTCTTCACCATGCAGAGAGCAATCTTCATGAAACCTAAGTCTGATTATGTAAGTCTCCTGCTTAAGACCTTCCAGTCGCTCTATAGTGTTCTTAGGATATAGTATAAATTCCTTAATACGGCTTATCAAAGTCCTTCATGAGCTGCCTTTGCCAGCATTGTTTTTAAACTTGGTCATATTAATTTAATTTAATTTTTTCATTAAGAAATAATAATTGCATATATTCAGAGGATACACAGTGATGTTGCAATGCGTATAATGTATGGTGAGCAGATTAGGGTGATTAGCATATTCGTCATTGCAAACATTGATCATTTCCTTGTGTTGGGAACGTGAACTATCCTGGCTACTTGAAATGATGTCCTGTTGTTAACTAGAGTCATCCTACAGTGGTGTAGAGCACTAGCACTTATTCCTCCTATCCAGCTATAATTTTGTCCTCTTGAGCAAATCTCTTCCTCTCCCTCCCTGCTTCCTAACAGCAGCTAAGGGAGATCTGAACCAGATAGGCTACCGCCAGGGCCAATATTCTCAACGACTTCCTGGCACTGCCCCAGCATTCAGCCAGGTTCTCCCATGAGCCATGCTTTCTCTTGTCTTCAGGCGTTGCAGCATGATGTGGCCTCTGCCTGGAATTTTCTCTGCCCACTTTCCTTGGCTTAGAAACCCCCTCCCTATGTATCTTTTGGGTCTCAGCTTTGACATTTTTCTAGGAAGATTTCCAAGATCCACCCCCATCCCCCACCTGTCTGGGTCAGAAGCCCGTGTCCTATGTTCCTCTTGGTTCTTGTTCTTCTCTGGACATAGAATGCATCCATTAAAAGCACAATTGCCAGTTTATTTATCTAACTCTTCGGTGAGAATTTGGATTCTGTGATTTTAGGGCCTGTGGTCATCTTAGGCATGGTATCTCCAGAGCCCAGCACCGGGTAGCACATTGTAAGCACCGGGCATAGATTTTTTTTGTATAATGGGACAGAACATTTAAAATTACATAACATTCTTCCACTCTGGGAACTTTTAGAAACCGAGCACGGGGTCGGGGGGTGGTGTGGTTGGGAAGGGAACGCTGTAGTTATTTTCCTGTCTAGATCTCTGGTGAGGGTGATTCAAGGCTC